>JADNRX010000840.1:0-20549 GCA_015501595.1 Hymenopellis radicata
TGACCTTGGAATGGAGACTCCGCCCCCACGTTCGATCAGTAGGACTACCATTCCCATAACAATTAGACAGTTCCCGGCCCCACATCGGGATATATGAATTCATTTCTGCACAAAATTTAGTACCCGTTTGGTAGGCGCGTATGCGTGCACCGCGAATGATCCAGTGCGCATGCTCGTATTGTATCCGCTATCAAACAACGCATCCAGAGTCACTTGATCAACACTTGTGGAGGGTAAACATCTCTGCATCTCGCTGCCCCTTCGCGGATATGGCGGGATGAGGTCATACGGCCATTGCCGGGACGTGATGGATCTCGCAACTCCATCTTCACCTCGACACTCTTTCATCCGCTCGCCTGCCTTCTTCACCTCAAACCGCCATGTCCTACATCCCTCAATGACCTTCATCAAACACCCACCCACCAACATCCCTGGCACCTCTCTGGAATGGACTGCGAACCTTCAAGCTTCAAGCTCTCTCTTGGACTCTGCAGTCTTCTGTCTGCCTTTGTAAGTGCTCGACTGGGACTACGCGCCAGCATGATACGTTCCCTCCACTGCCGCTCATTTGTGACTCACAGCCTCACCAGACACTATAAGTATATTTTAGCTTACCACCACCTTCCACCACCACCCCCTCTTGTCCGTGGTTTCGTGTTCCGTGCTCTTGTTCGTAGCCCCGTGGCACGGTCTTGTTCGTTCGTAGCCCCGTGGCATGCTCATTGCTCTTGTTCGTTCGTAGCCCCGTGGCATGGTCTTGTTCGTTTCGTAGCCCCGTGGCATGGTCTTGTTCGTTCTGTAGCCCCGTGGCATGATGGTTTCCTGTCCGGGCTCTTGTTCGTTGTTTCGTGGTTTCGTGTCTGTCGTGGCTTGGTCCGTGGTTTTGTGTTCATGCTCTTGGTTGTGCTCTTATCCGTGTGCTCGGGATGTCCTGTTGCCCGTGCTAGCCTGTGGGTTTGTTCACTGTTTCCAAATTCTTTGGAGTATGTAGTTGGAGTGCCGTGCATGATGTGACGGTGTCGCTCGTCGCTGCCCGGCCTTGTGGGCACGTGTGTCCTGGCGCGGTGGTCAGGCGTGCGCTGGGGGATACGCCTATGTGTCTCGGTTAGTCCTTGACGTCTCAATCATTTTGGTGCTAGACGAACACAGCATTGTCTGCGGGTGGGTTCACAGCGGTGCAGATGGACGAACCCCTCTGCGTAATGCAGATTACCGAGCTGCGGTGTCACGGTCGGGAGACACGGTTAGTAGATGTTGGAATGACAATGTTTATGCAGTTTTATCCCTTTCTGTGAGGTCGCGTGCAGTCATGGACAGTCGAAGTGGTCCCAACACTGGTGTCTTGGTCAGTTCGTATCGGAAATATCTCTGACAGTGGCTCTCTGAATGTTGACATAGATTTGTATCTCTGTGTTTATTGATTTTCATACCCTTGAATGGTTGCCCTGCCTTGCTTCGTGGTGGGGGGTACACGAAGTGAGGAATGCTGGTCGTCTTCCTAGTGTGAGGCTGGTCCCTGTAGGGGACCAGTACACAGCGCGGGAAGGCGATCTTGAGGCGATCGGTCTGGACGCGTGTGAGATGGACGCACACGTGGTCCGAAATCCTGTCGTCTTAACCACAAGACGAGGGTTATCCACCACCACCACCACCACCACCCATGTTTACAACCATATCGTACCGAATTTACCTCCTTTTATCTTAACCTTTTGCTTCTTTTCTTTTCTTTTACGTGCGACACAGACCGCGCGTCGCATATCGTCTTATACTCAGTTCGCTACATGTACAGCGATCGAACTATACACTCCCGCGAAGCACGCGAGAAACACTAGCACGCGACACACCATTTTAAGCACCCCATATCCATAACAAAACCGTACTCAGTTTCGTGTCCTGCGGGGACTCCTGCGTTGTAGCAGGGCGGAGCTTGTGGAACGCATATCGCCTCCATCGGCAGTACCGTGAGGCGTGCAATGCCTACAGGAGTGGGAAGCGTATGCACCGCCATCCGCCACACCTAGCGGGCGACCCAGGATTCCGGAACGGACTGCCGGTACAAGCCGCCGGCACTACGACGGCATGTTGCCTCTTCAACTTGACCACGTCCATCAACAGTGACCTTGCACAAATCGCCTCTTTTGCTGCCGTGGCCACCTCAGCAGAATATAACATATGGGTGCATCGCGCAGGACCATGCGACTCGAGCTTTTCGTTCTTCTTTTTTATGCTCTTCGATGGCGCTCATTGGTGGCCTCATATCAGAGTCAGAAGTTCCCCTACGTAACCCCATTAATTCGTGGCGAGCTCGTAATCTCCTCGCTGATATCGACGCGGGGGTACGTCGTGTCCTTTGGGTATGTGTTCCTCTTCAGCGCATATATTTGACTATGCTGACGCGTAATTCCAATGATTTCTAGTCGCTACTGTCCCGTCTTGGACTACCGCTCTCATGAAAACATCTGATACGCTATCGAAAATCAGTCCTATTCCTGAGATACTTTAGCTCTCGAATGTGAGCTCAGCTGTCTCTTTCTTTTACCTTCTGACCTCTACGCAGCCCGACACCAGCTCGTCGTATACCCACTTGAGGAAAGTTTTCCGCCACGCTTCAGAACCACCTCGGATAGATTTCGGTGCTGGCGTGCTTCTTGAACATCGTATCACCGTCTGTTATCGCTATCTTCGGATATCGACGTGCAAGTGATTGCACTGAAGAACATAGCGTACGTCGCTTGCAATGCGATCTAAAACGGTGGACTAAGTATATCATCCCGATTGATACAGAACACAAAGCACATTCGTCGCTCTTGACATCGACTTCGAAACGGATGGCACTCGTTCCTCAACACAAGCCTACCTAAAATCACATTGAGAATAGACACGCGGCGCATTATTCTCCTCATCATGTCTCGACCATTGCCATTCAATAACCAGGTCTAAAAATAACACTCCCTCTGTTCATCAGAACAACACTGATATCATGTAGGATTCTTGTCGTATCCGCGCGACTACCTTTGACTTCCTTACAAGTCCCGTCTCTCTCACACTCCAACGTTGCACCTGCCGCCTCTATGGGACGCTTGGCAGGAACACTCCTCCGAGATATGAGTATAAAATCCTTCTCGCTAGATAGTGTTGGTTAGTGCCAATCCTCGGTGCATCATCATGGTTAGAATCATCTCCCTCAGCACTGTACTCGTCGCCCTCGCGCTCGCCGCTTCTGGCACCCCCACGCCTCGCGCGATGAGGGTCCACGATCGTCGTGAAGCCGTCCCCAAGGGCTTCGCTGCTGCTGAGATGGCCAACGCCGATACAAACCTCAACCTGCGTATCGCATTGACGCCCAAAGATATCGCCGGCTTAGAGAAGACACTCTTGTCCGTCAGCACCCCCAGCAGCGCCTCCTACGGCCAATATCTATCTCTGGACCAAGTCAGTTTGATGCACGCGACACCCTCCGTATAAAGCTAACATACTATAATAGGTCAAGGCATACACCTCGCCCACCGAGGAATCCGTATCGGCCGTCACAGCCTGGCTCACCGAACACGGCGTAACCGACATCGCCGTAACCGGCGCCTACAACGACTGGCTCTCCTTTAGCGTCCCCGTCGAAACCGCCAACACCCTCTTCTCCGCCCAGTTCCAAAACTTTGTGGACGTGGACTCTGGGGAGCGGATCACGCGCACGCTGGAATATTCCCTTCCGAAGGATCTTGAGGCGGATATCGCGTTGGTGCATCCCACGACGTCCTTCGCGAAGCCCCGCTTCGGACCGACGAGTCCTGTATTCTCTATTCCAGTGCCTAACGCCAACATCACTGAACGTGCGAACCCAGCGCCTTCGAGCTGTGCTAGTGTCGTCACTCCGGCTTGTTTGCAAGCGCTATATGGTATTCCCACTACCCCTGCCACGCAGTCTTCGAACGTCCTTGGTGTCACTGGGTTCATTGAACAATACGCCAACGTTAGTTGACAGTTCTTTTTGGGATTATTCATTAACTGACACGCTGACAGCAAGCGGATCTCGGACGATTCCTCAGGCGACTCAGAACAGACATCAACCCAAACACGACTTTTACATTGCAGACCGTCGACGGTGGCGTGAACCCTCAGACTCTTTCCGAAGCCGGTATCGAAGCTGTACGATAATTCTCGGCCTTCCTCGCTCACAAAGCTAACCTCCGTACTCATAGAACCTCGATATTCAATACACAATCGGCGTGGCTACAGGCGTCCCAGTCGTTTTCGTCAGTGTGGGAGAAGATAACCCCGACGGCGTCAGCGGCTTTATTGATGTGATGGACGTCCTGACTGCCGAGGAGAATCCGCCTCAGGTGAATATTCCCAGCTACCATGGTCTTCGTCTGTTGAAAATATTTCAGGTTGTTACCACAAGTTATGGCTTTGACGAGACAGATCTCCCCGTCGACCTAGCAACGTATGTATTAGTACCATCATCCTACTCCTTTTGCTAACACCGAACCAAGACGTATGTGTGATGGCTACATGGCACTGGGCGCGCGTGGTGTTTCCATCCTTTTCGCCTCAGGTGAACAAACCCGCTTCGCGCTCACCTCTATATCTAACGCACTTCTATCAACATAGGCGACGGTGGTGTATCGGGTGGTCAAAGTTCGCTTCTCCCTTCTCCTCCTCCTCACTCCTTCTCACGGTGATCACCAGGCCAATCCTGCACGACCTTCATCCCAGCATTCCCCGGCACCTGTCCTTGGCAGACCGCAGTCGGCGCAACCACCGGCATCACGGAAGTCGCTGCAGACTTCAGCAGCGGTGGGTTCTCCAACTACTTCTCTATTCCCGACTATCAGGCCGACGTGGTGGCTTCTTATCTCTCTGCCCTTGGCGATACCAACGCGGGCCTGTTCAACGCTTCTGGGCGCGCGTTCCCGGATATTGCTGCCCAAGGCGAGAACGTAGAGATCAACTGGCAGAACCAGTTTGGGCTTGTGGGCGGGACGTCGTGTTCCAGCCCGATCTTTGCGAGCATCATTTCGTTGGTGAACGATCGTCTGATTGCTGCTGGTCAACCGGTGCTTGGTTTCTTGAACCCTTTGTGAGTCGTGTGGTGGTCGGCATTTTTTCGTTTAGTTGACCTGCTTTTGTGCGAAGCATCTACTCCAATCCGCAAGCCTTCTTCGATATCACGTCAGGCAGCAATCCTGGATGTAGGTTCCGAAATATAGACGCGACTTCTTGATGTTCATGTCGTGTTTCTCTAGGCAATACCGATGGCTTCCCGGCTACCGCTGGCTGTACGTACTTCTTAATATCGATTGTTGCTTTGGAGCCGCTACTGACATTTATCTTCCGAACTTCTAGGGGATCCTGTGAGTAATTACCCCCCCTCTTTCTGCTAGCTTTATAACTAATACTTTGTCGTGAAGGTCACCGGCTTTGGAACGCCCAACTTCGCTGCCATCTTAAGCGCCGCCGGACTGTAGAAATGAGAAAATGTCAGGTAGTACTATTTAATGATCACGTCATCACTATTTCTCCGAAGTCTTTTTGCCGTTTGCCTTCATCATCGTGGTGTGATTTACCCGATTTGACGTTCGACCCTCACTCCATCATGTCTTCAGCGACGCTGTTCCCTATCGCGCCATCCAACGGCGTCGAATACCTATCAAATTTCGGCCGTCCACCAAACATTCACTCCCCTGCCGATTTGTCTTGGATCTACAAGGACCCAGACGAAGACCTCGACGTTAACCTTATTATCACGCGCTCTACCGGAGACATTACTGAGCCGCACGACCATCACTGGAAACTCTCATGGACCGTTGCGGAAACGAGCGAGGCCCCATATCACCGCCACCTCGACATTGTGCAGGAGATTGGCATCAACTATTTGACGAACTGGGGACCGTTGACGTCTGCGAAGAGGCAGGGTAGCGAACACGTTATTTGCATGGCGAGGATGAGTTTACGGAAGAGACAGGACCTGGAGGCAGTTGCAGCTGCAGAACCTGTGCGCGTTCCGGATGGGCAGTGGAATTGTCAGGATTGGTTGATCAGCGTGCTCGAGAAAGCAAAGGCGCTGGGAATTCTGACGCACGAACAATGGTGGCACGCTGTACAGCTAGCACAGCTGTTCAACTTTTAATACAACTGCGGCACTTCATCAGTACTAGTAAGCGCGCGTTTGTTATTGTATGATGTCGACATTTGACATTCCATAATCAGACATCTACAGCTAGACGCTGTATTTTACACTTCCAATTCAACTATCCAACACATTACTCAGAATCATCGCTGAGGAACCCAGCCTCCGCCAACAAAGTCCGCGTATGCTTCGTATCGGGCTTGATGTCACCGTTTAGTGGCGCGAACCACTTTCGTATCTTGCTGTTAAAGATGACGGGATAGAAGACGCCTTCTTTCTATTCGAACTGTCAGGGAAGCTGTCACCGGAGAAAGAAACACTCCACAAACCTCGCGCGTTGATCCCGTCTTCGTCTTCTGTCCGGTAACCTGACCCAAATGCCAGTTTCCACCACTGGTGCGTATCCACACGCGTTCGCCTGCCTATAGTGTAAAGACTCGTCAGCGCAGGTATGAAGGGAAAGAGACGGAAGCTTACATGGAACGTGTACAGCCACGATTCGTCAATGTCTATGGGTTGTGGCTCGTCCTCAGACTCGGTGTCTGAATCGCTCCAGCCTGGATGCTCGTCGCCAGACCCAGCGGAGCTCGAGTCGGATCGTATAGGCGAAGGAGGCGTATCGGTGGATGGGCCACTGGCGACTCGCTGCTGTTTGCGCGCGATGCGACGGGATGGTGCAGATGCGATAATGGGAGTAGTAGTAGACATGGTGGCTGTTGTCCGATCTGCTGATTGTGGCTCTCGAGTAGGTACTTATAGAATAGAGATGCTGTTGCGGGTGAGGTGATTGGTGATGGGCCTGTGTTGGTGCAGATCGGCCTTTTATATTAAATGATTGCTGCAGAGCCACTGAACCGGTGAAAGAACAAGAGATGACCAAATTGGGACCGCGTGGGTATTGTTCTGCACCGCGTTCCACCTTTTCATTGTCGCCGGATTAGGCGATGGCCTTTGTATTGCCCCCAGTAGTGAAACCCGCCGTAATGGAATGGTAAGAGAACAAAAGCCTGTCCTCGTGTCCAGACTGATGCGTGCCAGTGTGATCATTAGCATGCAGACGTGAGGGTGACCTTGCGCGACGACAGTATATCAACGGCCTACGATTCTCCACAGTTTGAATTCGCCCTCGGTTCATGCTTGTCCATAAGGAAAGGACCTGAGATCATCTCCTCAGTTCCATCGGAGAAAGTCGCCGATTGACCACTGGTGGTCAGAGCATTCATTGCACGTCGGCGAATGGACGTCGCAGACAAAAAGCTGACGTTGGTATGCAGCTATTGTACCTCGATGTCGAACAATATGGACCTTCTCCACAGGTCAAATGAATGGAATGGAGACCAGACCATTGATGACAGATTCGCGCCACTCACTACGACAACCAGGAGAGCAAGTTCTGCAGCGAACGCTCTTGCCGGGGTTATATGGCCTAAATCTCACAATCACACAGTCGATGGAAGAGTGGTCCCTGTACGAACGGGGATCCAAAAACAAGCTAGATTGAACAAGCAAGAAAACGGAGATGAAAGGCTCAGAAACTTATAGCCAGTACAACTTGTAGTATACAAAACAAAGTCAAAACAATTGTAGTCCGCTGAAAAGCCCATAGTCGGGGTTCAGGTGCATCTGGGAAGGCTGCGACAGGAAATAAGAGCCCTGAGGCGACGGCGAAGGGAGACCGCCATTGGTAGAGGGATATGTTTCGGGGAGCGCGAAGCTGAATAATTGCTCAAGGCTCTGCTCTGTGTATGGAACACTGAAGGGAACCGGCGACGAGAGGTAGGGCGTCGAGTGGAAAGACGACGTCTCTGGGGATGGTGCAATGAAGTGGGTAAGGTTCTGATCCAACGATGGCGACCAGTCGAAGGAAGTAGGCGATGACTCTATTGGGAACGTAGATGTGGGGATCGGAGCCCACGATGACCAGATATCAGGAAATGAGATTGGGGACTCGGCCTTCGCAATACGCGACGACCAATCGTAGCCGGACTCCATCGAGAACGGGCTATCAACATCGAATGCTGTATATGAAAGTGCGGGTATTGCTTCAGTGGCGGGATATAGAGGCTTGGCTTGGACGCTGGTGAAGGAATCTTCGAACGGATATGCATGCCAGTTGTCGAGCTCGGGCTTTACGTCGGCGACGGGGCTGGTTGGAAAGCTGGCGTCAGATCCTGAGGAAGAGGAAGACACTTCCGAATCAGTGTAGCGACGCTTCCGTGTGGTGCGAGGCTTATATCCGTGGACGCGCTTCTCGTGACGAAGTAAGAGTGCAGGGTCGCCAGTGGCGTAGGTGCACTTGGAACAGGAAAGGTCCTTCGTGTTCGTGTGCCTATTCGATAGTCAGCACCCAGTATCGATAAGGCAGATAGGATACTCACTTCTTTATATGAGTCTTCAAATTCGATCTCTGGCGCGTCGTATGGTCGCAGTCGGCCCAAGGGCACGCGAACCTCTTCGTCCTGGGATCATGGATCGCGACATGGCGGTTCAAGTGCCGGATCAGCTCAAAGACCCGCGGGCAACCGGGGTGGGGGCATGGCTGAAAAGAGAACAATAGAAAGTTATGTCAGCGACCGAAACAATAATGGTGTCCGCATTTGGACACAAGGCGGGTACTCACAAAGGCGGAGGCTTTGATGGGAGTAGACATTGTGTGATAGGATGTGCAAGCAAAAGTGCGCTAGGATTGCGGACGGGACGGGGGATGGAGGATGGAGTTGCTCGGGGTGCTGATGGCGGAGAGAGCTGGGGGAAATCATAGCGAGCGAGCCGCCCTTTATACGCGACCAGCACCGCCGACACAAAATCTCAATTGCTTTTCGAAATCGCCAGTTGTAGAAGGTGTTTTCGAGTTTGGTCGGAACAAATAAATTGGTTCTGGGGAGTGGCGAGGCGATAGCCTTGTTTGGGAAGGGTCTTTGTCTTTTCGCCATGTGCGATGGTCAAAGAGGAGCAAGATGCCAACATAGGAAAGTGCGTGGTAAGCAGGGTTGAGTGGCTTATTTGATTGCATGGTCCTGCCTGGTGTTTGTTAGTTTTCGAAAGACTCGCTGGTTGGGAAGTGTTACCAATTCGTCTGTTCGACAATCGGGCAATTCGCATTGTGGCCAGAAGGGATAGCAGCTCAGCACGTCCAAGGACGAGTTTGTTTTTCTGTCGTTCATATCAGCATTCATGATGATTCAGTGTAGAGATATTAACCTACCAGGAGATCTCAATACGTTAGCGACGGCCATTAAAGTTGTCGGAGAAGTAGCGGAGAACGCGCAGAGAAATTGCGCATAGGAGCATCGAGATTGAAATAAGACTGATGCCTTGCTTTGCAGAACTGTTGTAACTTGAAAGATTGGAAAGATGAGCGAGAAGAGGCATCTCCAGAAAAGAGCACGCGTAAGCACCAGGTAAGGTGAGAAAACATGAGGTTCGACAAGTTGTTCGCAAGAGGAATGAGCCTTACAGCCCAGGTTCTAGGTGAACGCGTGAAAGAAAGGGGGGTAACCGTCACGTGCTAGCTTTCCTTGCCTCGGCCGCCTCAGTGCCGACTTCCTTCCAACGACCTTCGTAGACTCTTTGACCTCCATCATCCGGCCTCTTTCCTCACGGCACCTTGCCGCCTCCCTCCTGGGCGTCCTCCCAAACATACAGCATCTATTCACACCGACGAGTTTTGAAAATGGCCTCAAGGCTCCACGATGAGCGTGTCGGGTGAGGCGATTAGCGAACCATATGCCGGTAACGAGGCGCAGTTTACGAGGCTCTCGATGGTGACTGTGGGTGGAAGAAATGCGCTCGATTCCGATTGTGAGGTGACGGCGGCGTCGATATCCACGATATGTTGGCCCGCCACGTCAGGAATGGTGCTGGCAACACGTAACTGTAACTGGGTCGTCGGGCGTCTGGATAGATGTTTCTGTCAAGACCCTTTGTTTGCATCCTCTTGCACTAGATCGCATTTCATTCAATAGCTGCGCTTGCCCAGATGCTGATTCGGTTGCTTTCCGTTCTCTGCGTCGAATGTTCAGCGTTCAATTATCTTGGCTGTTCGCCCTCATTTATCCAGGCCTACTTCACCACATACCGTTCCTGACAAGATCACTGGAAGCACCCAGGCTACTTACAAACTCGCGTCGCTGGCGCTGCGTTCAAACGAACGAGGCAATCGAAAAACATTCTCCGTGACGGGCTGGCTGTCCAGGGCTCTCAGTCGTGTAGAACAAGTCCTTGCCTTCGGTTGGTAATTAACGTTCTGTAATCATCAACGCAACTTCCAAAGCTTTGATCATTTCCGCCAAAATATCCAGACAACGTCCACATGTAAGAAACATACTATCGTGATTCCACTTAGCACATTTTCCGATTTTCACGCCTTCGACTTCTGTCTTTCTGCGCGCAGTGGTCCAAGTCTTGGTTTCATCCGCTCCAATACATCATCCTGTGCGCCACCGTTCAGAATACTAAGCAAGAAGAGAAAACAAAAAGGAAACTGACCGGCCAGTATGTCTTTTTGAAGCTCTCCCTCGCCTTCAGTCTCTGGAAATAATCCCAAAACACCTTGTACTTCGAATCCGTCGCCAGCGTGTTTAATACCTGTTTTCCCTCGCCATCGTCGTAGGCTCCGAGATCATTTGAGAGTACAGTCTCGAACCTGGCAAAGAACGGCAGAACCGCCGCGTCCGCGATCGTAAAATCATCATTAACCGCAAATTTCTTGCCACCATTCTGAACGAGCAGGTTCTGCAGCGCCTCGAATGCAGCGAACAGCGGTTCCTTCGATTCGGCGCGCGTGATGAACCCCATGTATGCTGGGCTGAACTTGTTGGCAAAGGTGTCGATGAAGAAGCGTGCCTTGGCGCGCTCGACAGGGGAAGAGGGTAGGAGAGGGGACGCAGGGAAGAGATCAGCGATTAATTCGACGAGGATAAGCGATTCAGCTAGCTTCGTAGAGTCGGGAGAGGGTTGGTCTGCTGGAACAATGGGGCCGCCGTACGTAATTGCGGGAACCTAAGTAGAGTGAGAAGAACGTCGTAAAGCATCCTAGAAAGCGCGGAGAAGCCACTCACTTTACTAGCAGGGTTCACTTTGGGCGCGTACCAATCCGGCTTGTTGCCAAGATCGATTTCGTATCGCGTGAATTGTGCACCAACCTCAGCGAGTGCAAGCTCGGTCTAGTACGAGGTATATAAGCGTCTCTTTCATCGGATTGTACGACGCTAAGACGTACCCTATGCGCATACGGGCAAACCTGTTCCGAACGGTTCAGAGTAGATATAAAGAGGATCCGCAAGGACAACGCACCTTTGCCGTATAGAGCGTGATCTGTTCAGCCATGGTGTCTCAAGGGCGATACGATTCGATGTGCAGCATGACATACGGGCTTTATAACACGATCATCTCGGTTGTGGGGTTAATTGGCGTCATAAGGCGTTATCACTGCGTGAGTCAGCTAGTCAGCCAGTGAACCTCATGACATGAGTGTGAGTAAAAAAGGATGACAGTGACGACTACGTTCGATGTAAGCAATGGAATACTTGTCCAACAGACCGACGAGCACATTGCACGCTCACCCAGAAGACAACCAGTAAGGTGTAATGCACGTTTGGAAACTGGGCTTGCTGCAGGATTTAAGGCCCTTGGTAAAGAGGTGCGTAGGCTGTCAACGAGCTGCTTTGTTGCCGGAGTCTATTCTAAAATTGAGGAGTTGATGAACACTGATTCCACCGAAATGTGAACAGGAGATATTGATAGCCATCGTCTTCCCACATACCTTGGTAATAATCCACCGAAAAGTTTACCAATGCCAAGGATAGCAATCAGCACGGAGAAAGATTCTTCTTCTTCAGAACAAATCACAAATCGACTCCGGCGGACATGATGGTTTGTGGGTAAGCTGCTCCTGTCACGTGGTGAGACCAATCATCCTTCTGGTAGGTTCCTTACTAAGAGCGGAACGTCGCTGGTACATCCTTGGCGATGAGTACGTCTTTGGGGACGGCAGCCTCGTATGACGAGCCTTGCCGGCTTCAGATTGGCTCGAAAGCTCACCAGATTGAACACAAAATACAAGGCTGTCACTGTTATCTACATACATTCAATCTGTTTCCTAATGCTCACTAGACAGTCATTAGCGCAAGAGTAGGTTAAGAAGTGAAATTGGCAAACGTACCACATATTGAACCCGACTTGATACTTACTCTCCGTATGTGCCTTAACAAACTGGGACCTTTCCTTCATCAATGACTTGCGCTCCGACTCTGCGACTTCCCTTGTACACGTGAACGCCAATAGATGCTCGCAAATCGTGTCCACGAGCTCCACTGGTAGGTGTTCTGATAGTGGTCCCCGACATGCCTCTGCGATCCACTCGTATTGTTGTGGCGGAACGGTCGTAGTTGAGGACACGTGCTTGTCGGGATTGACGAGGAACAGAGCGAGAATCTTGCGGTGTCCCGGCCTAGTCCTGTCCACGAGGGAGAACGGCTGGACCTGAGTTTATGTGAGCTGTGTGTGTTATAGCATTAGGGACAAGAACGTAGCCGACCTTATGTTGATAGATGTTGGGAAACGCGATGCAGCGGCCTCTACACGTCCTCACGCTACCAAGGTCTTGCACGAGCGGCGTGTCTCTGTGCAAAAGGACATAAATATAGAACAAAGGATGTGGACTGAAGGATACAAACCGGCGGACGCCGTAAATAATGTTCGTGCATTCATCGTCATCCTGTCCATCGTACAGCGGCTCGACTATAGATGTCCTAAAAGCCAGGCGGGACTCGGTGATGTTATCTTCGTCATAGTACTTTACTATCTCGTTAGGAAGACTCGGATGGCATGAAGCAGAATGTAAACGCACGTAGATGAAAGTTGACACAATCTCTTCATTGAGCATTCCTAAACAAAGTGTCAGCAAGGTCATCAAAGCGCTGTAACGAACTGGCCTTCAACATGCCAACTTCCGCCTGGATACGACGACTTTTCAGGCATCAACACAATATTCGCGAGCTTGACAATAATCTGGATAGTTGACCCACGGAGCGATACCGTCTGCTTCACAACACCAAGAGCCCATCGTACTTGTCCAACGCCTCTGGTGATACCTTTGGAATAGTCTTCGTCCATTCCTCAAAGTCCCTACTCTCCCACCCCTTCCAATCAATACCATACATCCTCGGCTCCGGCGGCCCAGTAGATTTACCGCCTTTCTGCCATATGCATGGAATGCCATGAACTTGTTCCGGCCGCATATCGCGAAAGCTCCATTTCGGTTCAGTGACCATCCGCTGTTTGGTGAGAGGGCGCTTCAGATCGGAGAGCACGCGTTCGAACATGGGCACGGCAAGTGTAACGAGCGAGGCGATGACGGATAGAGAGCGGCATGGTGATCGGGATGAAGATTGTTGATGTACGTTCCGGGCGAAAGGACGGCGACACCGTCGTCCGAGATGACGAAATCAGAAGGGAGCCAGGCGAAGTCGGCAGAGAGGAAGTTTGACGCGCCACTTTCCATCGGCGGTTCCATAACGGCGAATGTGTTATCTCCAAGGCGCTCCCAGGTGTTCAAGTAAGATACACAATAGAGGGAGGGATGAACGAGATCGAGAACTTGACCATTCGAGCCCGGGTGCCAGTCCTTCTGGTCGTCAGGAACATCTTCGAGTACTTTGACACCAGCGAGAAGCTTCATGGATAACTCGAGTGGCACCAAGGAATCTGATTTCCAAACTCGCTCATAACAAGCCATTTCGATGCCGGTCTCTGCGTCACGTAGCCCCGCATAGTCTTCCAGCTCTTGTAGCACGTAGTCGACCTCAATGAAAATGAGAGGAATTAATGACCAGCAAAAAATAGGAACACACCATCTTTTCGCGAAGTTTCCATTCCGGCAAGTCATCGTCAGGAAGCGCCTGTCCTAGCGCCTCGTTGCGCCATTTCTGTACAATATCTGGATTCTTCATCTTGAGCTGCCAATCCGTTTTATCGCGTATAGCAGCCGACAGAGCACACATGCGTAATTCGACAATACAGCGAGGTGCATCTCCCCACTCGTCCGGGGTGCGGGAATCATCGTTTTCTGAGATGGCGAACGGATGTGGATAGGAGTCTGGAAAAAACTTCAAGGCGAGTTCATGAGCAAGGACGGCGGGCTCGCGGACGTCGTTGGGATGAACGGGGCGGGGAAACTGGGGGTGGGCGCCTTCCTCGGTAGGATTATGAATCAATGCATCCCAGTCGATCCTAATTGGACTGCGTGGGCGCTCCGGCTCTTCAAACATGATGGTAAGAGGATGAAAGACTTGGCTTCCATTATGTATTAGATCTCGCGAAGCATCACATCACATGATGTGACTGGGCAGTGCGCAGACGACGGGAATGACTTTATATATTGCAGGATGGTTCCCTAACGACGACACAAATGCGCTTAGCATCCGTAAGAAATTTGAAGCTTCATGCCTGCGTTCACGAACTCTCAAAGATAGCCGCATGCTCCGCCTTCTTCGCACTGCTCGGCTTCTGCTGCATATTGACTATAATGTGAAGCTCACGCAACTCCGCAACGCGATCGCTTCGTGCCTGGTCACCAGAACGCGACTGGACAAGCCGTTTCGCCTCTTGAACTGTCTTGGCAGTATCACAAGCCGAATGACCTCCACCGCCGGCACGGGGCGTTTCGCTACGCCTTTGGGTTTCGCCGACAGGAAGTCCAAAATGGACA
Organism: Hymenopellis radicata; assembly: GCA_015501595.1. Classification (NCBI taxonomy): domain Eukaryota; kingdom Fungi; phylum Basidiomycota; class Agaricomycetes; order Agaricales; family Physalacriaceae; genus Hymenopellis; species Hymenopellis radicata. Next base: position 14,838 of record JADNRX010000840.1, read on the forward strand.
TTGGAATGGGGATATGATCGTACAAGTATCCGTGCCCGTCGAATACGTTGAGTTGGAGAGTAGTTAGGTCCTGCTGAGATTGAAGCATTTCCACGAGGAGCATCTCATTGACATTGCAATGACGAAATGAAAGTTCCGTCAATGCGCAGCCAGAGCGCCGAAGAAATGTAATGTTACTTTGTCGAGGCCACTTGAAATCCACTTGCCAGGAGCGTTGTGCAGCACAGGACAGAGAATGCAGAGAGGGGAACGTGAGATGCTGGAAAATGGCATCGTTCTCCTGATGAGACACCATAACAAGCTGAAAAGTGGAGACAACGTTATGGGTTACAATGCGGAGGTTATCGCCAGCGGTAGGCTCTGAGACACGGAAGAGCTTCAGAGTCTCAAGGAGCGGCACGCGATCCAAAAGATCGAGGACCTCAACAAGACGTAGGCAAGCACTGTGCACTTGCAAGCTGCGCAAGTGGTGTCCTGCATTTGGTGCGTCAAGAAACCATGATAGCCCGAAGTTCACTACGCGGCCGCCTATCTCGAGGATCTCGACATTCGGTATTGCCGACAGAATTTTCCGGCACAACCCTTCGTCGCCAACCTCTATGCTGGCCGTATGAACGCAAACAGCCGGTGAGATCTCAGCATTGGCCACGACGGAGGCGAGTGCAGGAATGTCCAACGCAACTGAAAAGAGGTAAAGCGAAATGGTCTCTGCGCGTGGGAATAGACGAATGAACGTCTCGAAAGAGGAAATGGTGTATGCAGGATCGCCGATTTCGCACTTTTCAGCCAGGTAGAAGAGAATGTGGAGAGGAAGGGCAGAGGAGCGCTCTATCCAGTCTTCGAGAGTCCGCCAGTATGCGGTCCGCTGCTCGGGAGTGCCCGATGTCAGTGGGTGAGCGAAGCGAGAGTATTGGGCCCCTGAACCAACTAAAGGAATAGTGGTTCACAGTCGCGGATCGGCTAATGCAGTCGTACGCCATCGACGGCAGACTTGGAGGAGAGGCGACTGGATGCGATGGCATGCGACAATGGCTTTAAAAACATCTCTGGTCGAGGGTGGGAAAAGGGCGACATAATGAAGGAAGATTTCGCTCAGAACCTCGCCTGGGAGGGCGCGGAGGGGGGATGAGGAAAGGAGGGTCGTGTGCGTAGCGATGGATGAGCGCAAACGCGTCTGCGTGGCTACCGCGTCGGCGATCAGTTGCTCCACAGCGGCCATCTGGTCCTTAAGCCCTTGTAGGCGAGCCTCGAGAGCCGAGAGCTCTTCGTCCAGCGCCAATAGTGCCTTCTCGTCAAGCAGCTTTGACTCGGCAACTTTGGCCAGCGCTTGGGTATCGCAGAGAAAGTTGGCCGGAACAACGTCCGTGATGCGAGTGACTGGATTTGGGGCGGGCGAAGGGAATGGTGTCGTTGTATCTATCTACATTTCAGCGGCATAAATCGCGAACGGCTGGAGTCGAGCGCACCTTGCTCCATCATCTTCAAGGTCGTGGTTGCTGCAAAAGAAGTAAAATTAAAAATTCCGCGCGCCGATCCGTGTCACATGTTCGTCTTAAGGGATTGCGTCATCGGACCCACATGTCTCCTGCCTTCATCGTCGTTTGGTGTTTTCTTTCTTCGACTCTTGAGTCCCTGGACTTGTACAAAGCTAGGAAGCTCTTGATAGGTATATTGATTTGCTCTACATCTTTCTTGGCCCGCGACGGATCGCAGGAAGGAGATCGAAATCCTCGTACAGTACACCACTACCACCACCAATAGTAAACAACTTGCGATACAGAGTAGGAACCCAGGCCCTGCGATAGATGCTCCTCACTACTGCGCGTCAATTTTATCAACGTTTCTCCCACCAGTGCTGTACATGACGTCTGCAGTTCAAACTTCAAGCCACCACCTTCCTCTGGGGCGAGAGTGGGACACCACAAGATATTCCTTAGTTTATGTCACGGTGGTAATGCCTTACAGTTAAAAAAACAAATTTAATGACGTGTTATCGATTCAGTACAAACTCATATGTACAAAGTAAGTCGTGCTGACACTGGCAGTGACAGTGGACTGTGGGTAATCGATTAAGTAGATCCGTGATTCACGAACAAAAAAAAATACAAGAGACCATTATTGTAGATTAACTACTGTTGGACATCATCTAACGTGCAGTTGAATACACGCCGATTGTTTCGTGATTGTGGTCAGCCAGAAAACGCTCCAAGTCAAAGTACGATGTCGGATCAGTTGTGAAGTCTCCATCAATGGCAGTGCGATCCCGGACTGGCTCCGAATCAGGATTATGTGGCTCCGGGTTGAAGACCTCTGGCGGCGCGGAAACTGTAAAGCGTCCCGGAAGGATTTCGTGTGAGTATGATAGGGCAGAGCTGCCAATATCGCTGGTGCTATCATGTAGCAGCTTGTTGCTCGAGGCGAGTTTGCGCTGGCCGATATCAGCAATGATAGTGGTGTCGTCGTACAGCGCCTCACGGTCACTCAGACTGGATGCAGAGGAAGGTGAGGAGAAGGAAGATGAGTCCTGATAGCCTAGTATTCCTGGGAGATCGGAAAAATTCCCCGTGGACGGCGTACTTGAGCTGTATGTTAATTGAAGGGGCGCCAATTCTAGAGAATCAGGAGCAGAATGGGACCTTCCAGGCACTTCAATGGACTCAGAACCGTCCGCTGGGTATTGATTCTTCGGAGTTCTCTGGAGCATCAATCAGTCTTTACAGCATTATGAACAGCTTGACGCCACCTTGTCTTTCTGCGCAATCAGCAAAAGAAATTCCAGCAAGCTGCGAAGAGTCGCAGCATGCGCCTTCCGATCGTCAGCAGCACTTTCCTCCCCTTCGCCCATCTCTTCCGGGGTCGTCACTGCCCAGAGCATACTTGCCACTTTGTGCGCCCGGTCATACTCTTGCCTTCTAACTGCACAGACTTGGCGAACTCTTGCCAGCCTGAGCGAGTTCCTTGGTTTCCAGATATGATCCTTTTGTTGCGCTGAATCCATCGGGGGCATGCACGATTACTAGTGGCGAGGAGTTCGACGCTTTTAGAGGCTTGCACGACAATAATCAATTGAATGGTGTCCGAAATTTCGAACGGAATGGGGAGCCAATGATTGGCAGGACGGCAGATGCGGTGGGTGATGATGGGGGGTGGGGAATAAAGGACATGTTCAACACTAGTTGACAAGCTTTATAAGGCTCTCGAGGAGCAGATGGGAACCTGTTTCCACAAATCATCCATAAAGGGAAATACACCCCTGCTTCGCCTTGTCTTGAAACATGCGAAACGCATCAGCTCTGCGACTGCGGTGGCCGGTTGTCGCCTCATTCCCCGTGCAATGTTCCTGGAATGCATCTACAGCAGTGGAGGACAATAAGATCAAGATATCGAAACGCGAGATCAAGAGTAATTGATGTATTCACAACGGATCCTACATTCATCATCGGAATCTCATAAGAAGCTGTCAACAGCGCGGACTGGAGTAGAGCTAATCGACTCAGCAGCGCTTGTGAAACACGACGATCATGAAGCGGAGACGGCCCTATAAGAAATTCACTATTCAACGTCCGCCACTCCACTGGAAGACAGTAAGACTGCGGCGCTTCGAGTAAGAGTAGTTACGACATAGATAGAGTAACGCGCGTACCTCCTTGAGAGTCGATTTGGACTCTTTGACGCCTAGTAAGCCGGGTCTCTGGCACGGTCAGTCAGGGTTCCCGGTTTATGGTCCAATCCTTGATAGTACTGAACGCGTTTCTATCAAAAGCCACGTCCGGGTAGCCTGCCTCTGCGGCTTCACGGCCTCAAGGTACGTGCTTGAGTGGGCCTACCGACAAGAGCCAGCATATACAGTCTAACCTATTGATGACGCGCCTAATCGGTTTACTTGACTCCTCGCATCTTCTTCTACAGCCAAAGAAACTTTTCCTCCTGCTGCAAGGGCATATGTCATCGCCTCGCATCGCGGGGGACCGTGTAAACGTCATCCGTTATCCCAGTTCCCGACAGCCAGCTTAACACGACCTCAAGCTCATGAACTCGCTGCCCTGGGTGTTGGTCGTGATAGCCGTGTAGCGATGTCAAGTCCTCGGGTTGCGTGCGTCCGTCCACGCAATGCAAAGGTCGCATGAAAGAATCACGGCGCGTCGCGTCTTGGTGGTTGAAGTGTAAGCAGAAACACGTCATTGGACCCTGTGCCGTCCATCGGCTCTTCTTCTCTCACTCGTCCTGTCACCTGTGGCAACTATCCAGGAGGTTTTTGAAGAAAGTGCATAGCATCTGCTGAATTTCCTTGGTCCGTTGTTCTTTTCGACCATTCGTGGATTGGAGCTGATAAGTTCATCGTTTTATCAGACTGTATATGAATCGTGTATGGACTGATTCCTGGTCTACAGGCCGGTGAATCGAAGACTTGCAGAAGAAACGTCATAATCATTGCTCTGCTTATGTTCACGTAACGCCTGGTCAGAAGACCATATACGAGTTCTCGGGGATTATGGGATGATGGCCGCCTGTTGACTGCGACAACCACCATCCTCATCCAGCCCTTTTCAGCCATGGACACATCGCCCGGGCATCTGGTGCCTCGCCTTCCGGTATTCCACAGCATCCCATTCCCGCTCCTTTCGATGTGTCTGATGAGGCCGATCTCGTCATTCAGACCTCAGACAATGCCCATCTCTTCGTCCTAAAAGCCTTACTCGTATATAACTCCGAATTCTTTCGCAACGTGCTTGCGGACAGCCTACCCTCAGAATCCTACCAGAACCTTCCTCTTCTCCCCGTCGTAGAGGATTCTCGCACCATGATTGCCATCATGCAGCTCTGCTACCCGATCCATATTTCTCCAGCAGAGATGCTCGATACCTATAGCTGCCGTACCCGTTATGCAGGCGCTGCGAAAGTACATTATGGAGAAAGCAGAACGTCGCTTGCTTGACGTCGTGCAGGCTGCAGACACGGACCTTTTGAAGAAGTATCCACTTCGATGGTTTGCGATTGCGCGCTCTTACGGATGGACAACCTCGCCCGGAAGGTGGCAAAGCTGACTCTACGCATCCCGCTCTCCGAGTGGGAACGAGCGGAAGAGCTCAGACTGATCAACGCCCTCGATTATCACAGTTTAGTCGACTATTTCAAGCGCTCTGGCCAGGCCGTTCCCGCGTGGTTACTCCTGCGCTTGAAATAGGTCCTATTTATTCCCCGCCAACCGACGGGTATCAGCGGTGCCCGAATTGTAAAGAGACTCTTTCGCCAGATGAACACGGGTACACCAACTGTCTGGGGTCATGCTTGGGTGCAAGATTACCTGAACCAGTCGCAGACAATGATTGGGCAATGGCGCAGTGTTGGGTGTTTGGATCAGGGATTGCAGGATGTCATATTCGAGAAAGCCGTCAAGTCCTGCGGATCGCAGACTGCTGGCGTGGTGCGCCGCATGCTAGAATTACTTGAGAACGCTATCGACCGGGAAATATCGAAGGCAAGTTCTTGTTCTCGTTTTGGGGGTTATATCACTCGATTAACAGCGACGATGCAGGTGAAATCGTGCTCGACTGAGCGAAGCGCGGTAGTTGGCCCCCAAATATAACAATGTTTGTAACAAAGAATTCGCGTATCCAATTGTAGTATGAAAAGCACTGAATCTACATCTTGCTAGTCTAACTCTGTTTCAGGAAATACCAAGAATGAATGGTAGACCCGACTGGACGAGCG
>JADNRX010000841.1:0-20540 GCA_015501595.1 Hymenopellis radicata
CAGATTAATCACATAGTGATCATCATCGGCGTGTGCAATCAGTGAGTCGAATTTTGTTGTCTCCTCTCGTTCTTGGAGCTGTGGTCGTAATGCGGTTGGCTGACATTGAAGTAAGCGGCAATCGTGCTGAGCGGAAAAGCGAAAGAGGATATCAGAAGACCGGATGGATTGTCGCGTTACTTGGGTATCAGTTCGTACACGCTGAAGTACGGGAAGTTTGTACTCGGTATGCAGTGCTTCGCCAATAGTGAAAAGATCCAAAGTGACCAGTTGGGATTCGATAAGATCTGAGCGCGTTGTACAGATCAGGATCTCTACGATGCGTCCAATGATGAGAGCAGAGTCTTGCCCATTCGAACGTGCAAATACCCATGAACCCTTTGAACATGCATCTCCAGCATGAGAGGTAACACTGATTCCGTCCTTCCACAGAAGCTCGTCTCGAGTACCACTCTCGAGAGACGAAGTAAAGAGGTGGCTTGCTACACTGGCAAGTGTATCAGCCCACTCATAGCTGATTTCCTTAGCTTTAGAGATAGACCGAACGAAACCCGGTACGACCGGCTTCGGAGGAACCCAACCCAGGTGTCGCTGAACCACAGAGTGAGTTTTGAGAATCTCGAGGACTCTCCAGCCAGCCTGAACAGGCAGTCCGTTTTCCACCCAGTATCCGCCGGTAAATATATGCTTGATGCGGCGATAGAAGAGAATTTGATTGAGATGTCGCGACTCGGTGCTTGATGATTACTCAGGATAGAGCATAAGCGAAAGATTGCATTGTAGCATTCGTAGATTTCGGTGGAGTTCCGCACAGCAGGGCCAAAACGTCGAATATCCTGAATGAGATGTGGAAGGAGATGGAGTTTGATTTTTGCGATCATCTTCGACGGATCTACAGCATCGAAGGCATCTAAAACGTTTCCGATAAGAACCTCAAGGTCTGCGAGGTACGTCTCCATGTCCTTGATTTCGCCAACCCACAATACGGAACCAAGCGCACCAACTGCTTGGACGAGTTGAAATTGCTCGGGAGTACAGATATCGTGTACATGGAAAGGCATGGTCTGCATGAGAGTCTTGAAGTGCTTTCCGATGAGTGATTTGCGATATTGCATCATATACGCTGCCCGAATCGGTGGAACAGTCAAACCGTCAAGATCGGTCGACTGAAGACGAATGGCGAACAAAGCCTGGTCAGCGTCCGACCACGACGTATGGAGCATATGCCAGACATATTTGATGATGCCGAGAAGGATGGTGTGAAGAATCTCGACCGGCGTATCCTGGGTTGGATCGAGACCGGCAAGATCAAGCAGAGGGTTAACTTTATCGCCTGGCTGCTTGTCCAGCCACTCCATAAGCTCCGCGGATACCTCTTCGAGTGTTCGTTGAGGGTTTTCCTTTCGCATCTCGCTACATTTCGCCAGCAGAATGTCAATCCAATATTGCGCCACTTTATCTTTGACACCGGTCTCTTTCTGCCGATCAGCGACAGCTTTTTTAACACCGTGCGTAGCTGTCTCAAGCTGCTTGTACAGCTCATCGCGCGTCTCCTTGGCTGTACGCAGAATGCCTGCCTGTAACAGCATATTAATAATTATGAAATAATCAATGAAGTCAACGCACATAGTGGTAGGCATGAAAGCCCTCGTTTGATTCTGCGTACTCGTAGTTTCCGCCCATCTTACACTTCCGGCACTTCAGATTACCGTTTCCACCAATATGGGAAGACTCCTCTGATTGCTGAGGATTATCGGCAGGAAGAGAAGGAATCATAATGCGGATGCGACACCAACGATGCGTTGCAGCGTTATAGCAGCGAATCGGATTCTTGTGTGTGTCTCTATTAACCATATGAGGTGTACATCTATGAAATGAATTGTGGTACTTACTTAATCTGATCACGGATGGCGGAGAACTGTTCTGCGGTCGACGCGTTAGGCGATGTGGAGATAAAGTCTACACAGAACTCTTGCTGTAGAAGCTGGCCTGGAAGGTTTGCGCAGCTACCGTAGAAGTTCATATGCTTGTTGTACTGCTTGCTTTTATTCCCCGAGACGTCGTCCGACCAGATGGGTTCGAAAACTGTGTAGAGATCCTCGCCACCGGCCAGCTCTCGAAGAGGATTAATGGAAGGTGGTGCCGCATTGGGATCTGCCCATACGTGTGCTGAGAGAATAGCATCGAGTTCAGGTGCGGTGTACCGAAATGAAGTTGCAGGGATAATATCTAATGCGTTCGAGATGCGCCATCCTTCGGATGTCAACGACACAATGCGACATGCGGCGGTCAGCTTTCCTTTACGTATAACCCAGTCCTGAGCGATAACGAGCCGGTCATCAGAGAGCTGTGATACCTCATTGATGAAGAATTGTCGAAGGCCCGTTGAGTACATGGGTGTACAATCAGAAGGGTCAAACTCTTGCCATCGACGAGCCTGCCACACTTCAGAGACAGACCCGTCCTCCGTCTCCTCTGGATAGAACTGCAAGTGAGGAGCGAGCTCGGGATTGGAGATGGTACGGCTGACGGTCTGGCGGATATCGTTTACGTAGAATTTATTGCCGAGTGTCGATGTGTGAGCTGTGGTGGGATTGCCGCATTTGTCGTTGAGTTCCTTCTGCATTTTTCGAAAGGCATCATACGACGGTGTATTCTTGACTCCGAGACTGCGGAGAATGAACAGGAGAAACCGTAATTGAGCACTAGAGATACGCAAGCGCGGTAAGTTGTCAAGTAAATCTAGAAACATTGACTGCAAGCACAAGTATGAGATTCGACTTATAACGGGAGAAAGACATGACAAACCGTTTGATTTGGGTAGGGCGCATAAGCGGGATCTCCAGACGTGTTGTCGCTCTCTGAGACCCCAATGTTATCGTCCTCAGAACCGAAACCTGTGTCGAGGTCAGTAAATGGGTCATCACTACAGACAAGAACATACCGGTGCGGCGAAGATGATCTGAGAGGTCGCTAACAGTGATGTCGTTCTCATCATCGTCGCCATCCCCAAAAAGCGCTCGATACTCAGCCTGCTCCATCAGCAATGCAAACTGATCTTTGAGCGCCTCCTCGATGGACTCGCGACTATCCGGGAGCGGAATGCCCATATCAACAGAGATGAACGATTCGTGTGGGTTATAGTTGAAGCCCGTGTCGACATCCATTGGCGGCAAATCGGGGGCGAACATTTCGGGTCGAGACTGATGTGATGGATTTTGGAAGGTGGCATTCGGTTGGACAGATGGCTGTGTGTACGTGTCGCGCACTTTCTGTGCCTGGCGCTCTTCACGTTCAACCTCTTCAGCAAGTCGGAGAGCTTGGGTTTTGTGGTATTCGGATTGAAGATGGCCGCCCATAGATCCCTTGTGCATCCAACTGCCGCCTTTTGAATGTGGATCGCGTGAATGGCAGAGGGTGCATTGAACCTTCTTCGTTGCGGGATCTTGAATGACGCCTAAAGACCAAAAGAATGTGAATGTACGACACGGCAGGCTGGTAAACGACGCACCTTCTGGCAGGGGAACCGTCTTGGCCATAAGGTTAATGGAGAGAACTAGGAAGGAGGGTACTACAGATATCCGTCTTTTATATGGAGCTTAAGAGGACCAGAGGAATATCGAAAACAATAACATTCTCTATTGGGCCATTGGTTTATACACTGGCTCAGGGATCGAAGGCTGTGAAGCGGGAGACGAGAAAAGACCGTCGAAAATAGTAATCTGCGCGGAAGAGCAGCAATATACCTAAAGAACGACGTCCAACGGCCACCAGCAATGAACGTTGCATGTTGGACGTTGGCGGAGGAGGAAGGAAGGAAGCCGATGACGCACTTCGACCTCCCAAAGTGCCTGAATCTGGAGGTCGAAGTGCGTCATCAATGTTTTCAATTTCCTCCTCTTTTGTTCCGCCACCACCACCAACGCCTGCCCACCATCGCATCGAAATCGTCGACAAGGTCGCACTGGCTGTCCGCAAGGACCTCTGTCGACGTATCCGACGCTCTCCAACACGCTCGCCAACTTGGACATCAACGCGGAGACCAAGTGCGATCTGCGAAAAGAGGAACTAGTTCGCCGTGTGCCCGTACGACATCCAGACCTCGTCGCTTCTGCGCCATGCCACCGGGCCGTCAGAGTCGTCCTACGAGGTTGATGCACGAACGATCCTCCCACCTTTGCCAAAAATGTCTGTCAGCCTGCAGCCACGCACCACTCTTGTCTTCCCGAGTACGTACTCGGCGTCGTCAACGTCAGTGGCGTCGACGTATACTGACTTGTGTTGATAGGGCCTCTCACCCAGCTCGTCAAACGATCACTAACTATCACAATGACCGCTCAGTCGCCTTCAAGATCAAGACGACGGCGCCAAAGGTGAGGACAGTGCTGGAAGCCAATGGCAGGCGTAGCTGACGTGGACGCCAGCTGTATTGTGTCCGCCCCAACTCTGGCCGAGTGAAGCCAGGTGAGACTAGGTGCGCAAGTCTGCTTTGTAAAGGCAAAATCTCATTTCCACCCAGTAATGCTCCAGGCGACGAAGGAGGAGCTGCCGTTGAACGCCAAATGAAAAAACAAGTTCCTCATCCAGAGCGCGATGATAACCAAGGAAAAAGAGGACAAGTCGCTGCAGGAAATAGTGCGTGCCCTTCCGGACTGTCATCTCTGTTTACAAACTGAACCTTGTTCGCAGTAGAATGTATCCGACACTGATACGGACGAGAACCGACCCCGGATCGTAGTCCATAAATCATGGGCTGTTTCCTTACGCGCATGGGGTGCCGCGGATGCACACGACGACGTCGTTCTCCGAGCACTTTACGAGTCGCGGTCGCGGTCGGGGAATTGGGATATGGACGTGTTCTGGAAGATGGATTATCGCCAAAGGTCACCACTCAGACTCGTCTCCTCTAACACGCAATATCTATCGCCTCCTCTACTGACTTCTTTCTGACTCGCCTCCTTTAATGTAAGTGCCCGTTGACGTCTCTAGACTCCAATATCGTAATAGTCCCTTCAGACTGTTTGGACACTCTTGTCACTATCGTCGCCGAACGATGGGCCGACCCAGAACCGCATCATTTCTCAAATTGCTGGCGCTTTGCAGCAGACACGCCAAAGGACGCTCGAACTCGCACGAGATACGATGTACAGAAATACACAACCAGTTCCGATGAATTCATGGTCCAAGGCCGCATTTTCTACCCAATATAGCAAAGACCCGTCCTGGGAGGCCGTCGACCTGTGGTATGGTGACGGACGAAGAGTGGTCCGACTGTGAGAACACGCTTCCTCGCGCGCGCGCCAGTTCTATGAACTCCATTGCTGCACTGTCTTTACCGCAGTCGCGCAAGGACTGTAACAGTGCCGGGCCACTGCGTGTCACGTGTGGTCACTTTTGTGAATCGATCGCCTTGGATCACTTTTGTTTTGACCGTCATTGTCTCTTGGACACCACCATGTCCAAGGGTGTCCAAGTTCGATTACTTTGTCTTTTCTTTGCTTTTGATGGTCGTTTGTCGTTGATGAGCACGATTATAAAACACATCACCATCTCCCGTCTGTCTGACTTTCATTTCCTCTGCCGTTCTTACCCTCCATCACAGCTTCAACATGCCCATCGATCCCTCGCTCGCTGATCCTATGGACGACTTCATGAATTCGGTCTCCATGAACCGCACCAACGAACAGGACGAAATGCCCCAACCTGGTGAACCGGCCATGCGACCAGACACGGCTCCGCTCCCTGCAGGATCCGAAGTCGAAGCGCTTCAGCGGCGACACGCATTCGGTGATCTGATTGCAAGAGCTAAGGTGGGCACATGGGATGAAGACGCGATGCGTGAATGGCACGGGTTTATTGCTGTATGTTCTCTATTGCTTTCTTGGTTGCTTCTAACTTGCACACAGGCCGCCTCTGTGGAAGAAGAACGTGCCCTCATCTTCATCAACCAACTCGATATCAAGTTGGCCCTTGGAGCTACGAATAAAGCTCTCGACGGCCTTCTTGCCACTGCTCGGAATGGCCCAGCAATGAAGGTGTGATCCTGCTTCCTGTCTGTCTCAATCTGTTACTCACTTGATACAGAGTACACTCCTTCACTACGCAAATCTACACATCCTTGCTACGACCGTGACGGCGTATAACGGTACCGATAATCATCTCTTCATCGTGGTAAGTGCGCACATCACTCTTGAGCTTCATCTATGCTTACATCGGTTCTCAGAAAACGATGCGTGAGCATAATGTACCCAACATTCCCAGCGACAACGACTTGGACATGAAGGCGTTCCACTCGAACATCAGAGAGGCTCTGACAAGCGCGCGCTCTACTGTCAAATCAACGGTCTGATGTTTGACATCTTACATAGTCATGTCTAATACTTTCTCATTTGCAGATCAAGAAATCAACCGAGCAACACTGGGACCTCTCCAAGCTTGTGGAAGCTCTCATCAAGCCGGCATCTCAAGTCAAGGCGACATTGGCTGTACACTGCCGTGCTGCATTTTTGGTTTGTCTCCCTTAACTTCTTTGGCATCAGTTTCTGAGACCTTCTATAGCGCTGGCACTACACCGCGCGCAAGAACTTGAGTGATACGCGCTGGTGGATCGATGGTCCTGATGCAACGTTGGCTAAATGGCGTGCTCGTGCAGTTGAAGATGAAAACTTCATGAATACGTATGTCTCCTGTTCATCTCGTCGCGCATTTACTGATGATTTTCGGGCGCACAGGGCATTCAAGAAGATGTTTGAAAACGATGTCGAGGAATACGGCGCATTAACGAAGCCGCCAGTATCTGTTACCGGCGTTGATCAGTGGATGAAGATTATTGAGGCGAACGCAGCGAAACCGAGTGGGAAAGCGGCGCAGGGCGAGAAGCAAGCGAAGAAGCGGGCTCGGGTGAATGAGGAGATCGAGGAGGAATCTGTATAAGCGTCGTATCAATTCAATGAAAGTGCATTATTGTTTTCTCATGTCTGAGAGTGTCTATGATTGCAAGATGGGATAACTCAGCCTCATTCTTCTAAGGACTGTTCTTCAAATACGGCATGTAATGGTTGTACTGACAAAGTGACATGGAAGTACAAATTTACTACTCCACAGCTATCGACGGAGACATGGACACGGTGGTTGCGAAACCTGTACGGGATCTAAGTAGCACGATTTTAATGGCTTGCCTCAAAGCTCGACACACGGCTGCGTGTCCATTGTTGTGACAAGGGAGAAATGGTGTACAATTGTTAGCAGAAATGGTGACAATAGGAAGGTAGAACAATCAGATCATATACTGCCGAAAAGGTTGTGCAGACATAAGTATCTCGTTTCGACATTGGTACGGGTTTCAGCGTCACGATGGTCAGACCTTTTTGATGGGGCTGTCAGGTCCTGCGCCGCGGCCTCTGTTGGGATGATCAACAAACCCTGACCCATTGTTTAATCACTTTTGCGGTGTAGCGATAGCGTGCGCGTCGATGTGTAGCGATAGCGTGCGCGTCGATGTGTAGCGATAGCGTGCGCGTCGATGTATAGAGACAGCGTGCGCGTCGATGTGTAGCGATAGCGTGCGCGTCGATGTATAGAGACAGCGTGCGCGTCGATGTATAGAGACAGCGTGCGCGTCGATGTATAGAGACAGCGTGCGCGTCGAGGTACAGAGCCAGCGTGCGCGTCGAAGTGTAGCGATAGCGTGCACTACATAGCATACATTGTTGTCTGATCTGGCATGTTGGGACTGGAAGGCGGCCTTTTCAGCGAGTACGTTCGCTGACCTACCTGGTTACTTCTTAACTCGCTGATGGACTCAACAGCGTCAGATTTTGGGGCGGTTCCCCCCCAAAAAAACATCTGTACTTAGAAATTTTGTGTTTGTGCTACATGATGGCGTGCACGTCCACCCCGGGTGCTAACGTGCGGGCCGGACAAAAACGTGACGACCCCCACGGCGATGACCCTGGCCCTCCGGGTCTAATATACGGATGATTTGCGAAAAGCTGGTATATCAAGTGGCTGGTTCGAGACCGTGAAAATTCACCCCGAGCTCGGACGGTCCTGGGACTTGTCATACATGTTATTTACATTGTTTAGGTATGAATCGATGCAAAATACTAGCGGAGAACGGCTGTACTCGACGACATTGCTCGTTGTGAGTTTTGAAACCCCGAGACCAGTTGCCGTGGTGCCGAACAAGTGTGAAGACAGCCCGTGACGATTTCCCTTCGCTTAATCGAACGTTGCAATCGCGGTCGCACTGGCAAAGTGCCCAAACTTGGTACACTTCATCATTAATGTATCATTAGCCTAACCTCCAATTTTTTACAGCAAAGGACCCGAATTGAGGTATAGGCGCCCGTTACAAAAATGGATTTCACTTCCCGATCAAGCATTAATGTCATAGATCTACAGCTGTCGCGCTTCGAGTGACGCCGTATAACCCTAGAATAGCTCATCTGCTAGGGATCTTCCTGCCATGTATTGTTAAACCTCATAACTAAGGTATGCGAAGCTGAAACCCGATAGGTCTCTAGCTTCTCCCTGGCTTCTCCAGGAGGACACACTCTGGAAGATAAAAGGCACCGATCGCGATTCGTCCATGGAGCTGGGAACGCGAACCCACACTAGCACAAGGACAATAGCAAGCCACAATCACAACCCCATCAACAGCTCGACGTCCTTGTTCTTGTATTCCTATCCGGGGCAGAGGAACGTGTCAGAGATCAACAGCTTTTCCAAAGTTAGCCGGCGTCTCTTCCTTTTCATCAGGTATGGGTCCACTGTTCGGACCCCGCGAACACTCCTTCGTTACTCTTTCCCAACCCCTCTCTTTGTTCTGCTCGGAGACCATATAGCTGGCATCTGGTCCCCTTTCGTCTTTAGGCCCTGTCGAGATGAAGTGCCGCGCGCTTTGGCTACTGCTTTTATTCTGTCTCTCCTCAGTATTGGCTTTGGAGAATATCACGATCGACAGTGAGAACTTCGACATGGTTGAGTACAATGGTGATATAAGTCGGTGGGGGAAGATTATGTCGCCGTTGGATTATGGGGGTAGCCACCGTATGAGCAGTTTTTCCGACGCGGCTGCGACGTTCACCTTCACCGGTACCGACATCTCCATCCTGCGATACAGAAGTCGTACTAAACCAATCACTAGGAGTTGCTGTGTACTACATTAGCACCTTATGGCCCTACTCCGTCAATACGACTGTCACGCTGGATGGTCAGGATCCAGAGCAGCTCAACCTCACGGACCCAATGGCATCGTCGTCAGATGGTGGCTCAGCCTCATCGGCATATGCCGTTCACTGGGGGCGAACAGGACTTGCGAACACAACGCACAAGCTTGTTCTTTCCACAGCCGCTAATCAGGCATCGCCTTACACTGTGGTTGATGCCTTCATGTAAGCGAGATCATCTTCTCATGAACTAAGCGCCAGCTGAAACGCGCCCCAAAAGCTATACTATCGACAACGGAACAGTTACAACGACTAGTCCGACCAACACGACCAACACGACACCAATCGAGGCACCCAGCCATAAAGACATAACCGCTGTCATCATCGGTGTAGCTATCGGGGCACTGACATTGCTCATCGCCCTCGCCCTCGCCGTCTTCTGCTGGCGTCGTCGCAGAAACGCTCAGCGAGCCGATCCATGGCGCAGCGTTCTACCCCCTGCTACAAGTGACCCTCCCTCAGTGTCTCAACTCAACGCCATGGGTATCACCTACACTCCTTTGGCCCCCGACGACACCTCGGTCCCCAACACGGGTGTGTCTTCCACCCACCGCTTAGTTCACGCGCAGACCGACAGCACGACGAGCTTGTCTGAGTTTAATCCATATGACCGCCCCTTGACGTACGCCTCATCCACCACAACGAGCGCCACAAACAACGCCGGCTACGGTGCAGGTACAAACTTGAACTTTGCTGGTCTCGGCGCCGGCGGTTTGGCCGTAGCTAATCCAAATCCCGCGTCATCGTCTTCCAACGCGAACACGGTCATAATGCAGCGCGGCTACGTGGACGAAAAACGCGCTCAGACCTTGGCGCTGACAGAAAATATTCCTTTGCCTCCGCCAGCGTACTCTGCGAGCCTGGACAAATGATTGATAGATATTTTTTCTGGTTTTCGTCGGACACTAGTGATGCTCTCTTATTTATAAGATATACCAGTTGCTTCGCTGGCCAAATAGCCAGGGTTTGCTACGAACTTATTTACCGTCAGGACAGTCACCAAATTTGTGTGTACCTTAAATTATTGAATCTTTATTCGAAGTTCTGTGGGGCCAAGTTGGCAGGGAATTCAAGCTTAGTTCTCCCCGGTCTATCTGTCCAAGTAAGTCTATTGAACCTAGTGTTTACAGATATGTAGACTCAACACCACGCTTCAAGTTCACCAAGCCGATCAGGCCTCCGCCAGCACCTTCAACGTCTCAAAAAGCTGGTATCAAGTGGCTGTTTCAAGACTAACAAATATGGTACTACATTGTCATGTTGATTTCTACCGTTGTACTTTCACGAGTGGGCGTAATTGTTCAATCTTACGATTCCCCCACCTTCTTAACACCCACCACCACCCTTTCATTGCGTCTCCAGAATTCAACCAGTATTTCGGCTACACCTGTCGGGTCATCTTCATGTAACATATGCCCCACTCCAGGAACAACTGCCAACTGAAATTTACCCTGCATCTGCCCAATCATAAGCTCTTTATCCAGACGGTCCGTTCCCGCGAGCACCAGCAGCCGCGCCGTACGACAGGTTAGGAAACGTGAAGAAAGACCCTCGAACCAACCTAAACAATCAAAAAATGTTGGCATGATTAAAGGAGTGGAGAAGCAGTATCGTACTTCTCCAATACGGTGCCGTAGATCTCAGAGGAGTGCGCCAAATGTACTTCGACACAAGCGGAGATTGTGACTCTGACGGCTTAATGATTGTCGGGATTGATACACGAGCAGAATTGGCATTCCGTAGAGCCTTCGTGTTCAAGTGCCATTCTATAGCTTCCTCTGGGCTATCAAATCCGTCGGGACGTGCATTCAAAAGGCTGTTCATGTGGGGTAGCGCATCGAGGGCAGAGCCTGAAAAGTGAATAGTCAGTATGAGAAGTAGCAGCCAGTAACTAGGTAGGAGACCTTCGACAACATCCAGTACAACAACACCTGCAACGCGATAGTTGGCTTCCAGAAGCATAGGGCATGAGCGTACAATAACCGAGCCGCCCATACTATGCCCTGCAAGCTGTCGTGTGTGTGAAAGATGAGAAATGCAGGACGCTTTCAAGTACTAACCAATAGCGTCGGTGCCTTGGCCGTGTCTGCGAATACCGACTTGACAACTTCTGTGAAGTCTTGCACAAGGACGTCGATCGATAGATCTCCATCGTCCGAGTCACCTATCGCGGTTGTCCGTCCTCCATTTACCTTTCAGGTTTCCACTTACACGAAAGAGATTGCATCAAGAACTCACCATGTCTCCGCGCGTCAAGAGACATAACGCCACATTGGCCTTGTGTCATATCAGCGAGCTCTTTCGCAATGCAAGCAAAGCTAAGTCCAGAGTACCCCGCGCCATGATGACAGACCATCACAGTTCCATTGGCGAATTTGGGCGGCGTGTAGTACACTCGGCAGTCCAGACCACGCGATGGCACTTCGACCATCACTGCCTCGGCAAAGAACGTGGAGGCATTTATTGGCGCGAAAGCGGGATTTGGAGCAGGTTTTGTTTTGGTACTAGCGTGACTGCGTGGCCTGACAGTGCGTTCAGCTTGTACAACCTGTATGGGACAATCAGACAGACATTGCGGGTGGTCCAAGGCCTCGTCCTGGAAGGGAACCGAGAGAGTCGCCAGATTCCTCCTCGTCGTCGTCCTCGCCCTCATATTGTCCAGGTAATGTAGCAGGTAGCTTAGCCAGCCGAGCACTCATTGCCGAACGATACAGATCAGACATGATGGTTAATTGGAGGGTGGTGAAACCCTAACCCTAGGACGCCGACGTGAATGACGCGCACCTCAAAGGCAAATCTACCTAAACAGCTCGGTGTTTTAGCTGAAGGTATTGCTGTATTCTGAAATGCGATTATCTATGTACCATACGGTCGCGGTCGACGCGTTATTCCGCGATATTTTGATATAGCTATAGTCTAATCATTAAAATTGCAATCTTCAGAATCTTCTAAGAGCAGCAGGTCATCGATTCAAGTAGTCTCGTGCACGACGCGATAATAGCACAATACGTGTCATCTTCCGGCAGGGTGGATATGACTCCGTCATGAAAGAAAGCGACACGCTGCGTGAGTCATCGGTTCATCGATCGTCCGCACTTTAATCATGATTCCAAACCTGACTCAAGCAAAAAGGATGCGTCCGATGCTGAGAAAGACGGAAGGCAGATGAACCAATGATATCGACGTTCGCGGAGGTTCATCCCGGTGGATGACTCATACTCATGGCTCGAGTCATTCCGTTTGTCAGAGCCATACATTTTGTAGACACGCTGCGCGGTGGTTCAGTTCGTTTCGTTTCGCTCTCTGTCTGCCGGGTGAGTCAAACAAGATTAGCAAGTGCATCTGCGCACAAGTCTGCGCGTCTGCGCGCGCAGGCACACCGAGAGCACAGCCTCAGTTTGCCGCGGAGGCTTTGTCTGAGGTCATTTCCCCGGATGCATGATTGCTGACATCGTAGATATGTGACATCGATTCGCGTCGCGCATCTGCGGCAAGTGAACAGGAAATCTACCGGCGTAAAGACGCGTCTTCTCAAAGAGCTTCAAGTGCGTGTATGTCTGATCGCATTCAGTAGAATAACGTCAAGATGCCATTCAGCAAGTAAGAAAACATGCGCCGACCGCGTCAACGATGCAATCCTCAAGCATATACTGTAATCGATCTGTACACTAGCTCTTGAATGAGGTATGTGGAGCCATTCCACGAAGGGAATTCCCCCGTTATCATCGAGGCGAGCACAAAGTAGCCGCTCCTACCATGTACGTAGACTAATCCCACTAGAATCGATCGTCCGAGATCGCCACTGCTTCAGCCCTCCTCACAGCGATATCACCGCCTTTTAGATGTAAGGCTGAGGACTATGCCTAAGAGCCCGTGATTAGCTTTGTTCCAGCGGCGCTGTTTCTCGACAGACGTGATTCGGATTCGGAACGCGATATCGTTGGAAAGGATACTACTTTCGTATCTAGACATAGATATTCGACACCCTTCATTAGCGAGATAGTAGTTTCTTCATGTAGGTCAAGACATCGTTCCAAGACTAGAAGCAAGATTAAACTCTGGCTAGTAATACCACCTACAGTAGGCTTTCATGTCGGTGGGATTTTCGCGGTAGTCTAAACAGGAAGGATCCCGAGATTAGTCGCACTGGTTCATCGCTCCGTCGTGCACTGTAAAGTGTGTTAGATGGAACTCCATGGATTTTTTGGGCAGCGGAGTAGCACAGTAACCACCGATGCGATGCACCCGACGCAGACAAGACCTCAGCTAGACGACTATCGCGCCCGGTGTAGTGTTTCTAACAGGAATTGTTGTGGAACATGATTCTAGCGGCCGTTACGAGTCGGATGTGGGGAACTACCCCGGGTAACATTTTGAGTGACCGGATTATCAGCAAGCGGAGTACGAGCGGCAAGCAGCTGATCGAAGACATTATTATGAAGCGATGGATTCCGAGAACAGCGATATGATGGATTGCCGCTGGATTACAGAGAGATGACTGATATACCAATCCGAGAAGTCAGGCAGAAGCTGATCCACGTTGTCGCGAGGACCACGGCAACATGGAGAATCTTCACATGGAGCCGCGGGGTGCAGAAAGACATGAAAGGCCAGTATGCAGGTCTTACGCGCTAATAGCACAGTCGAACAAAGGATATGCAAGGCGGTGAATACGTGGCCTCCGAAGACGTGGCACGGTAGGCTATGAGGCACATTAGTCAACACGTTTTACACGCGAACCCAGGTGAACCGATCCGAACCACGGAGAAACTTATCCTAAGCGCGCGGAAACGGTTTCCGGCCGGTTAACCCGCACCTTATACTATCTCTTTGACTGGACACTATAAAGAGCCAGTCAGATCAACATGCTATCCCCAACTCACTGCGCCGCCACAATGCAGTCTATCCTGGATCCCTCCTACTATTCCAGCTCCAAGCACACTACTCAGCCCCGCGTCTACTACGACCGCAAGGGCAACATGCACGATCCAGACTACCGCCACTTCCCCATCATGCCTTCCTCGTACGCCACCACATCCAGCCTTGACTCAGACGAGGAAGAGCAATACGTGGACCCATTCTCGCAGCCACGGGCTTACAGCCGTGCATCATCATTTTCATCATCACCCCCACCATCATCGCTCTTCAACTCGTATGCGTCGCACGACGCGCACAAGCTCAAAAAGAGCCGCCGAGTCTCCCTTGACTCGTACCAAGAAGAGGAGGAAGACGAGTTGGAAGAGGGATACGACTCATGGGACGAGGAAGCCGATGAGGCTGAGCCAGAGGTTGACGCGCAGAAGAAGATGAAGAAGTCAGAGATGTCGTGCTCCGAGGCGATGAAGAGACAGCTCCAGACATTGTCGTTCTCGTTGGGCTATGGGGTTTTCCGGGCACGCCGCAGGGTTAGGAATGCCTTGCACCGTCGTTAGAGCATGCACTGCTCATCGATCGGTCATCCTTCCTCTTGCATACCCACCAACAGCCTATACCCCATTGCATCGACATCGACATCGCTATACCCACACCCACTGTATCTCAACACACATCTCCTCTCGTCGCACGGCACACATTGTAGCAATTATCATTTCCGGATCTTTCATATCGACATCCTCATTTGGAGTCGTATCTTGTATTACTTGTATTCGCATTCTTCAGTGTTATGAATTGGAATATCTTTATAACGATAACCTTGGTATGAACCCGTAAGCGCCATTAGGAACGCGGTCAATCGAAGAAGCGGACGTAAAAATACCTTGTGCGCAGTTCGTTCAGTGAGACAGCATTGCCCAACTT
Organism: Hymenopellis radicata; assembly: GCA_015501595.1. Lineage (NCBI taxonomy): Eukaryota > Fungi > Basidiomycota > Agaricomycetes > Agaricales > Physalacriaceae > Hymenopellis > Hymenopellis radicata. Next base: position 15,027 of record JADNRX010000841.1, read on the forward strand.
CATCACATGTAGCCGCATCGTGGCGCGACATGAGGCCTATGAACCCTTTTGCTGCGTGCGTGTGCATAGCAAGGCTGTTGTCATGAGAGACTTGCGGTGTTATGAATTCAGATGCATACCTTCCACCAACGGGGCATGAATTCACGCGTTCAGCAAAGTGAACGTGGGATACGCGCGGCCGTTTTCCTGATGCCGATGGTAGGATTAGCGTGGTCCTATCGTAACGGAATATAATCGGGGATGCTTCTTCAACAGCGGCGAATACGCGTTGAAAGACGTCCTTTTCGGAAGGAAAGTCACGCAACACGCAGGTAGACAAAAAAGGAGACGTCATGCTCGTGGGTGAACGCGTCGCTATTCAGCCGGAGGATTTCCTTACAGAATGCATGACCGCAGAGATAGGTCACCTTGACGAGTCATGTCGTTTATCGCGTAGAGAGCCGAGGCGAGCATGGTTGGATTTCTCCGGAGTAAGTCGTGTCGTTCACGCGGAAGTATTGAGAGCGCGCCCGAGCAGCTATCCGGGGAGATCTTGGAAATCAGCTGTGGGGCATGCTATCCAGCAGGAGGTTCACAAGAGCCAGCCAGTTCGTGTCATGAGATGAACCATTGTCCACGGCGTTTACAAGTTCGAGAAGTCGCCGTTGCGACAGCATTAACTGTAGATGACTGGAACAGCTAAACGCTTCGCCCGGTGAAGCTGTTGATGTTATTCAAAAGAGGTAAAAACTCACATTCTGCGCTTCCATGTTGATGCCTTGCTATGCAAAGAAGTGGTATACAATTCCATTACTGCTGTGAAGCTCGGCGTGGCGCACGGGTCATAGATGAAGTGTGCTAAGAATTGTCTATATCCGGCAATCAGTTGCACGCCTATAGCATAGGCGTTTAAATTGAGGTCCTTGCATACCGGGACAGCTATCTTGTCGTGACAGCAACCACCGCGTATCCTCGAGGCTCGTGTTCCCGGGTTCATCGGATCCAATTGGAATGGGAGAGACTTGTGCTCATCGGAGTGTTCTTCCTCCGAGTGGGCACGGTCCATTGTCCACGGAAGAGCGTGACCAGGTCAACTCCATGACCAAATGATGGTGGGAGGAAGGAACGAAGGCGAAATCACGGACATTCGGGCCGATGCCGCATCCTTCGCGCTGACACTCATCTCACACTCGGCTCTCCGCTCTAAGTCAACACTGAGCTCATCTCGCTCCCAAACTGACTTGAGAATTGAATTTGCGGATACCTGGAGACGACCTTTTCCGCCCTTGGACACTGTGTCATACTTGGCGTTTCTTCCGTAAGTAAGGCCATTTCATTCTAATGAGCTGGCCTGACCGTATTGACTTACTAAATAGCCACCTCTCAACGTCTCTCTCGGAAAACCTGCGGAAAACTGACCGTATGCTACGCTTGCTTACACATACCAATCCTGATGTGCTTACAATTTCCTAGATGTCGTGTCATTTGTGCGAGGATATCGCGCATGACATTACGCTACACTCTGAACTCTGTGATGGGACTTTTGCACCATTCCTGTCATCCAACGACCCGCCCTCCGATGCAGCATTCTCACGCATCACGAACGATATCTTACCTCTCCTCTCCAGCCATATCGAGCATTCTAAAACCCACACGTCCAAGGAGTCATCCGATGAACTGGCGGCATTAGAGACTCTGCTGGAGAATTATAAGCTCATCGTATCCCCGCACCGACTTCTCCCCACGGAGATTCTCTGGCAAATCTTCCACGCCTGCACTGAGTTTAAAGCTGAATCGCTAAAGCGGAACTCCCGTATAATGTCCGCTGGGCCGTCTAACATCGCTTGGAGACTTGCACAAGTGTGCCAGACGTGGCGCTCAGCTGCATTATCGTATGGTCCCATATGGTCCTCATTCACCCTCCGCTTAATTCCCTCGTATGCGACCTCTCCCCATTCCCTATCCATATTGAAGACCGTCCTAAATCGGTCAGGCCAGTCGCCCCTCAATATCGTTCTTGAAACGATTAGTGGCAGGTCGTTCTTTCCCGAGACTGGGATCGTAATACGCGAGTCTTAGAGGCTCAGTCTAAATTGGTAGGATTGATTTATAGCCAGTCACATCGGTGGCAATCGATTTCGCTGCACCTTGAACGGGCGGCTGATGTCGAGGACTTGAACGCTGCCGTGAGCGGCCAGTTACCTTTCCTCGAAAGATTGTCGTTATCATTCGAGGAGGAGCCTACCGAGCTCGACATTTTCCGGTCTTTCACAGACTGTCCACGCCTGTCGCAACTACGCTTAAATGGTATACAAACCGTTCAGACTATGGTATCGTCCTCGCTACCCTGGAATCAAATCGCAAACTTTGCCATCTCTACACCTCATACGTCCCCTGTTCCTGTCGCTCAGTTCGTCTCCTGTCTTCGCGTCTTGGAAAAGTGCACATCGGCGACTACATTCTCCTTCACCCAGCACTGCTTTGGAAGAGATGCGAGTTACGTCGCTGCTACCCCAATCGTACTTCCCGTTCTCGAAGAGTTGCACACGACTGACCCTCTTATATACAACAACCTCTCCCTTCCAGCGCTCTGCATCATTAAGGCGGGTTCGAAATTCCGCGATGCCAGCCCAGATCTTTTGATCGCCATCGACGGTCTCATAACGCGCTCTGACTGCGCAGAGAGCATACGTCGCATCGACTTTATCGGCTTCCCGATTCGTGGATTGTTATTGCAGATCCTCACCAGAACGAGAAATCTGGAACAGCTCTCTTTAAAGGGGCTCTGCGATATTGACGACCAGTCAAAGACGGAAATTGGAGTTATAACACAATTTATTGGTGGAATGAGGGTGTCGGAGGAGCTTCCGAAATTGAAGATGTTGCATGCGTCGGATAAGAATGAGGTTGTTAGGAGGACAAGGGTGTGGTAGTCCTTCGAATTGGTGTATATAGTACGTGCGCGTGTCAATACAGCCCTGATTGTCAAAGCGTCATCATTAAGTGCCACACTAGCTTCTCATTTACGACTCTCATTGTTGCCATTAGACCTACACAACGATTTGATTGGCCAACCCGACAAACAATAGACAATCGTTCCAAAAGGCAAAGTCGCTCGTGACACCCCATTCTTTGTGACACCTGACAGAGTAACTCTAGAGCAGCGACGTTCACGTACTTGGGACTCATCAACAAACACGACATGTTTTCCCCTGCGACAGCTTCAGATTTTACCGATCACATGGAGTTCCTCTTCGTTCCGCCCAATGGACACACCAGATATGCGCCAGCGGTAAGTTCTTTCCTTTCGTGTACCACTCAAGGCTTGACATGTTACCACACAGGACTATCCACTCGTCTGTCGATCTTCACCTTTGGCGTTGGATGACGTTCCGTTCTATCTTCGTGAGGATAGCATAATACCAGGATGGCGACCGCCTCGACTCTGGTGCGGGTGGCACTTGGGAGAGGAAGCGTTGTTCCAACTCGTCGAACGTCAATATCCCCTCCGAGTCCGCTACACAAAGAGCAGTAACCGCCTGATGAAGACCGCCACCGTTGCCGACGCGTTACCGGAGCTTATATGCGAGGAATTCCAAATCCCAGCAGAGTTCCACCACCTCATTAGAGCAGTGGATGGCGCGCACAGCGACGGTCGAGTCGACACGGTTTTGAGCATCGGCTGTAACTATAAAGGTATGCTGCCTCGGGAAGCCGACTATATCGATCGCATCAAGCGGAAACTCTTCAATGACCAGGACCCAGAATGGGTTCTGTGCCCTATGAGATGGTGTTGGACGCCCGACAGTACGTTGACTGTTCGCCGATATTATTGATTTCACTAATGTTATTGGTTTTTCAGAGCGAAAAACTTCAACTTGAAGTGCAGCAGGAGCACAGAAGGGTCAGTCGCCTATACCAGACTATAGTATGAAAGCCATTGAGCATACGCTACTGAGAGATTAAAGTTATCAGCGGCGGGAGCAGCTTGAGCGTCTCCACCGATGATACAGAATGTCTATATGATTGGGCTTGTTATGATGTACAATGCATTTCAAGTCTACTGGGTTGTCAGATTGACAAGGTTGACATGGGCATACTGTTGCTCTGCGTTGACCATCACGTCCCGCCACCATTCCTGAAACTGCGTCGTGTACTTCCCGTCGCTATCTACGAGATCGAGGACGTCCGAAATATCGGAAGGGACTTCGCTCGCACGCCTCGTCCCGACGTAGTACTCGCCACTCGATATAAGCACTGGTTCGATTTCGGGAGTGTTGCTTCGTTCGAATTTATAGAACATGACATATTTGCCACAAACGCCCAAGGCCCAAGTTACGGTGATGTGTTTCCAAGAATGGAAGACAAATTGGGCGTGCTGGACAATCTGGGGAAGTGCACGGTTGAGGGTGTTCCGGGCAAGAGTTTCGTTGATCAAGTAAGTCGATCCCGTCCAAAGAGGCACCTTGAGCTCCAGGGAGATGACTGGAATCGTAGGGACTGCAAATATCGATGGGATTTCTGGGACTGTCGGGATTGGATCGGGAATGGATAGCTTCTCTCTCAGGTACGAGAGTTTCCCTCGTGCGAAGACCATGCCATCAGTCGCGCGTACTATACGCACTTTCTTGGGCGCAGAGACTGATGCCGTAGAACTATTACTGTCCGGCGCAGCGGTGCTCTGGCTGACGGGAGCTTGTACGGGATCCTTTTTGCGCGCAGCGTTATCTCGCCGGTCTTTCTTGGATCCAGATGGCGCTAAGGCTAATAAGTGAATTAGAACTGGAGACTACGAGGTTACTCCCAAACAGTAAACTTACCCTGAGCAGATTGCAGGAGCGTCTTTAGCTCACGAGACACAGGATGCGGAACCGGGTCGGGTTGCGTATCCTGCCTGTCATCAGGGAGTTCCAAATAGTCGGGGTCCGTGATTCGCGCCAATTCGTCAGGCTGGAGCGTCGTATCATAATACAGTTCTGCCACTGGCGCGCTTTCAAGGCGCAGATTACTGTTGTCGCCAGACCAGACTGCACAGAGCTTCGGGATGGCATTGCCTTGGTACATTCCGTACCAGGGATTCTCCCTGCCTTGTTGCGCGTTGGCACCCCATTGTTGAAGTAGAGATTCTGCGTGATCCTCCGCGTCAGACGCGGGCCAGTCTCTGTGGAATGACGGGTCAAACTAACTTGTGTGTGAGCTCAATGTTTCGATAGGCGGCGAACGTCTTACTTTGAAAGAAAGTGCGGCAGGAGTGATATTGGCCATGGTTGTCAAGAGTGGGGGTAGCTGGAAAAGCAGCGACATCCTTGCGACTTTTATAGTTGCGCAGTGCCATTGCCTCGTCTGCCTTCCGGAGATAGCACAAAGGACGAACAATGCGAGAATATTACCACAAAAACCCAGCAAAAGACTTCACAGGGTCGTATATCTATTAGTTAGTCACATTGGAGAAGTCGACTATGAACAATGTGCTCACCGTGCGTAAATGACATCCCTCTGCGGCCGAAAAGTTGAGGTTGAAGTGATATACGCGTC
>JADNRX010000842.1:0-20490 GCA_015501595.1 Hymenopellis radicata
TTTTTTCGGGCCTGCGGCGCGCGAAGTCGATAGATGCAGGCAGATTCATTCGGGTCAAGCAGGCACAGTACAAGGGACTCGACACCCATACAGATTCAAAACAATTCAAGTCCATATTCATAATCCTCTAAAACAGTAGTAGTGAGAACGACAACTAAGAGAAAGGCTTCAAAATCTAGAAAATGTGAGTAGAATATGGTAGAAGGATGAGGTGGCGTACTTGAGCAGGAACGAGAACTCGAGCAGGTCCGAAACCAGCTGGAATCGATTCCCAGGCATCTAAAATGGTAGGATCCATCAAGACGAGGTAGATGGAGGCCCGGCAGAGAGGAAAAGGTGGCCAGAATATGGCAGGAGGAGGTGATGACGGTCTGGAGCCTGAACGAGGCGTCGCGCGCTCCCGGAGACGACAACAATCGATTCCCAGCCATCTAAACCAGCAGGATTCACAAACACGAGGTAAATGGAGCCTGGGGAGAGAGGGAGATGCGAGCAGAATTATGGCAGAAGGAGGTGATGAGAATCTGGAGCCTGAACGAGGCGTCGCGTGCATCCGGGAAAGCGCCAATCGATTCCCAGGCATAAAAATGGTAGGATCCATTAAGACGAGGTAGATGGAGGCCCGGCAGAGAGGAAAAGGTGGCTAGAATATGGCAGGAGGAGGTGATGACGGTCTGGAGCCTGAACGAGGCGTCGCGCGCGCCCGGAGACGGCGCCAATCAATTCCCAGACATCTAAAATGGTAGGATGCTGGACAACGAGGCCACTGGGGTCCTCAACAAGCGCGTCGCTGGTCAAGAACAAGGTCATCGGCATCACGGCTGCTAACTCCCGATTAGGATTAGCTAAGTCCAAATCGGAGTTAGCTATCCACAGACATCGGTCATGAGCCCAAATCCCGCCGTCGTCTTCAATTTTATTATTTTTAAAAAATCAAAAATTAATCATTTCCGGTAAGTATGGTTTGTGGGCTCATGACCGATGTCTGTGGATAGCTAACTCCCGATTTGGACTTAGCTAATCCTAATCGGGAGTTAGCAGCCGTGATGCCGATGACCTTGTTCTTGACCAGCGACGCGCTTGTTGAGGACCCCAGTGGCCTCGTTGTCCAGCATCCTACCATTTTAGATGTCTGGGAATTGATTGGCGCCGTCTCCGGGCGCGCGCGACGCCTCGTTCAGGCTCCAGACCGTCATCACCTCCTCCTGCCATATTCTAGCCACCTTTTCCTCTCTGCCGGGCCTCCATCTACCTCGTCTTAATGGATCCTACCATTTTATATGCCTGGGAATCGATTGGCGCTGTCCCCGGATGCACGCGACGCCTCGTTCAGGCTCCAGATTCTCATCACCTCCTTCTGCCATAATCTGCTCGCATCTCCCTCTCTCCCCAGGCTCCATTTACCTCGTGTTTGTGAATCCTGCTGGTTTAGATGGCTGGGAATCGATTGTTGTCGTCTCCGGGAGCGCGCGACGCCTCGTTCAGGCTCCAGACCGTCATCACCTCCTCCTGCCATATTCTGGCCACCTTTTCCTCTCTGCCGGGCCTCCATCTACCTCGTCTTGATGGATCCTACCATTTTAGATGCCTGGGAATCGATTCCAGCTGGTTTCGGACCTGCTCGAGTTCTCGTTCCTGCTCAAGTACGCCACCTCATCCTTCTACCATATTCTACTCACATTTTCTAGATTTTGAAGCCTTTCTCTTAGTTGTCGTTCTCACTACTACTGTTTTAGAGGATTATGAATATGGACTTGAATTGTCTTTGAATCTGTATAGGGTGTCGAGTCCCTTGTACTGTGCCTGCTTGACCCGAATGAAATCTGCCTGCATCTATCGACTTCGCGCGCCGCAGGCCCGAAAAAAAATTAGAATTCACTTGCCGACAAGCCACAAAGAAGCAGTCTTTGCGCTGTACATGGCACGGCTCGAACGTCGCACCAGCAAAAGCATATGTGCGGTACCACTAACCACTAGACTACTGCTCCACGATGGCCCGCTGCACGGGCCCATAACAAGTCGCCTGCGGCGACTTGAATTCTCCACAGACTTAGCACATGAGCCGGGATTTGGGCACCGTTCGGACAGACGGCACTTGGGCGTCGTGTCTAAGCAGGGATTACGCGTGGCCTTGGAATCATACTCATCATGATGACTCACCTTCCCAAAGTGGACTTGGAATCTAGACTGCTATCTCATACCATTCTCTCTCTTTCTCTCATCCTCGGACGCTCGTCTGGCGGCTTGGCGATTGCCATCAGCTGTATCTGATACGAAGCGCCGGAGTGTCTTCCGCGACATCTTCAAGGTTCATTTGGCGAATATAAGCAGTGCAGAATGTTTTCTCGCTGAAGACACCCACAGACCGACACGAGTCTGTTCCTTTCTCGCGGAGATTCATTGCACACGCTGCCCACGACCCCCGAAGGCATGTCGACAAAATCCAGTCCGGCACGGACAGTTGACGTAGAGCGCGCATTAGAATCGCACTAAGTCCGTGATGGTCTCTACCCTCATCCAGATCATCGGAATTGCCATCCTCGAGTTTAGTGTCGTTTTACGCAGGTGCGACTTTCTTGCGCGTCGAACGCCCCAAGTTCTTATACGCTTCCCCATGGTGTCCTGATAGGTTTGCCCTTAGCCGTAGATGAAGATTTTAAAGTTCTCTTTGTAGTCGTCGTCTTCCACCGTAAGTTGTGGCATGCGTTTCCAGCCTGTCATGCCGACGAGATCCCCAGAAACGTTCGAAGGCTTGGGTATCGGTTCGCGTCTTGCCTACATGGATCTCCCAGTGCACGGAAAGGTAGACTCATCCAGCCCTCTAGCATGTTACCTTCTTACTGTACTATCGTCAGATGGAAGATGACGCTGCTACATTCACATGGTATCTACAAGAAAGTCGTTATGCCGAATCTTTCGTACAAGATCTATTAACGGTCAGTAATATAATTCACATAGTTCATATATCGCACTGACTGTTCGGGCAGCTCTTTTACAAGTCTAGCTCTGTGACGCAGAAGCCCACACAGGACGTCTTAAGACATCTCTGGAAGGACTTCTCTTCGTCTGATCCCACGGTTCGCCTGGTCATGCTGTTGACGGTGTTTCTTCATGGAGATAACAACCTGAACATTACGACTGTCTCGGAAGGCAATCGCGAGGACGGTTTCGGAGATACATCAAGTGGATGTTTCCAAGGATTGAAAGTACAAATTCTGTCAGCCGTGGTATAGAGGAAGTGAAGACAATGATTTCTTTTGGAACGGCTTGCCTTCATGAACTGAAGGAGCAGATTACCTCTCCAAGGCCCCTTCACATCAGTTCTTGGTTTGTTTGTCTTCTCTTACACAACGACAGATAGCTCATCTCGCTTCAGGGTGCTATCGGGCAGGATTCAGGAATCCCTGTCCGCCGTCAAGACGAAACTGTTCCTATGAGGGCGCGGAGAAGGATGTACCTTGAGGCACCACCTTCGATAAATTTCCCCACTATTCCGATCGATACGCGATTTCTTTGATAGGCCGAACGAAAAATGACTGTTATACAGACCAGATGTATGTAGGGCGGTGGATAAAGATGGCGTTTGGTTTTTGACTCATGCGATTATGAACGATGTCAGCATGGTAGGTGTCCCGATACTTGATGTACATGGCTAACAGACGTCTTGTTAGGTCCTTGAGGAGTATCTGTCACCTCCCAGACCAGCGGAGCACGTACCATCAAGCATTTTCAGACATTGGCCGCCCTACAACAAGCACCGGTAAGTTTTATCATCCGTCTATTCAGGCATAGTTACTAATATGTGGCGTACTAGTCATATGCCCTCTTCCGCTATATCGAAAAAGGCGGCGAGTTCTATGCCAACGAAGAGGACTATATCTCGACACCGATATCCGTCTGACGACACCCATCGGAATCGCCGCGGGCCTCGGTGTTCGCACCTCTTACAACCTCCCCGATCGACTGTTGGCCCAGCCTCAGCTACTCCGCGAATAGAAGGACCACAACCGACGCTGACATTTATTCCTTCTTTCATGGGAACACTTTGACATGGTTCGTACCTGCTGTTCATCTTCTTCTTGCGCGTATCTTACGTCGGTGCAGGTGTTGACCGTGTTGACCTGCCAGATATACCCCCTCCTCATTAATTCGATATCTCGCTCATTTCTTGCTCAAATCACCCCAAATCTTGATGCTTCTGACCCTTTGGACCTCCAGGATCATAACTGTTATGTTGTACGGCGCGCGCGTTCTAGGCGTCGTTGCACCCGCTTACTGCAGTGACCAAATGTAAGTTTTATTCATCTATGCATATCTTGCTTGTTTCTATTGCGGAACCTCGTTGGGCTAGGTAGCCCAGGCACGGCAGGAGGCAAGGACCGGGGGAAAGAGGCAGGAAGAGAGTCGCGAGAGGGCTCGGACCGAGACCCTATGTGCATGCATATGGATCCTGTAAGTTCAGCTCCTTAGAAGTATAACCGACGTAGCACAGCCACACAATCGAGCGTCTTCCCACCATCGTCCCGCGCGTGTGAGCAGATACCCCCAGTCCATCGTGCTCTTCAGCGTTATGACCTTTCAGATGCTTGCTAAATGACTCTCCCGTTGTTTGACTTGTCGCACCCACGACTATGTAGCATTACTTATCATTATTACTACTTACATATACAGATACATAAAAAAGCTGTTGTTTGACCAAAAATATGCATTTTTCTCTTCTACATCTCCTGGTCCGATAATTATATGTTGTTAGTTCGCTTTGATGCTGTCTCTGAGCGCTGAGCCCACTCTGAGTCTGAGTCTCCCCGCCGCTTGTGGTTAGCGGCGAGTCACAGCACGTGACTCAAGTCACTTTTTTTATTATTAATGATTCCTTCCTACCACCACCACCCTACCACATACTCTCTTTGGACATGGCGATTGCCAGTCTCGTTGCTCTGGCGATTGCCAGCAACATCGTCTGTTCCAACTGGAGTGCCTTGTCGACCTAGGACTGCTACCTTGTGGGAATATGGCGATTGCCATTTCTCCGCTGTCTGGCGATTGCCAGCAGCGAACGCGGACGGCGAAGTGCGGTGGACGAGCCGCCAAGTGCTGAGGACGACGCTTATCGATGGATTTCGGGAGTCCGGCTCACCAGAGATTGGCGATTACGCGATATGCAAGTCTACCACCGCCACTCTCTGGACCAACAGCGTTTGACTCGTATAGGCAGCATGGTTCGCGAGCTTCTACCGCGTTGGGTTTCGCGCCAAACTGTCCCAGCCCTCGACAGACTCCATCCTGGACATTTCTACTTGCGAATCCGCCGCGTACACACCCCGCTCTCTGACCGACTCTTCCAAAATCGACAAACATCACACCGGCGCTTATATCTTCGAACTTACTGCATCTTGGGCCAATCGGGCATAAGACCTAGACGAATACGAATCTTAACAAGGCTTTTGGCTAGGCTTGAGGTCTGGTTGAACTACGGCAAGTTTCCAGTTTCCAGCCCAATTCTCTCCCATGTTGACTTTCCCTTTCAGACAGTCCAGCCTGACCTAATCGCCTATGCGACCACTGTTGCCAATATTCACGATACAAATTATCTCCTTGATAGGGCCTCGTCAATGTGGAAAGGCGCTCTCGATGCCATTTTCTCCAGAGGGCGATAGGTTGTCGGGAGACTCTTCCGGCGGGTACAAGAATCGCGTTTCGAAATCCGCGTCGTTCCAACGATCTGGGTCACGTCGGCCTGATGGAGACGACGGCATATACCATCGTCACTGAGTTTAAGATGGCTCAACCATGTTCTTGCACGGAGCGGTAAATATTCCTTATTCTATATAAATCAGCGCAATGTTGAATTCCCATTTCAGACTATTCTTGGCGGTTCAGCCGCTATAGCACCACCTCCCTGGACCTATTACCATTCGAATTATAAAACCTACACGTCTTCATCGATGTCAATAGTTGCGCTGAACATCATTCAATCGTGGCGGGATTAAGTTCCAATGAAAGTTCCAATGCATCGGGGCATCCTCACGCTGGGCGGGCCATTGCCATTGAGTGGTACTCACGGAAGGTTGCCTTCAAAGTCAAAGGATGCCCGGTGTTCGCGTCCGTCTTTGGTGAGCGAGGTTCTTTTACCAATTTGGTCTGACACTGAAACCCTTTTTAGTACCTAATGCGTAGCGCTATTCTCTGCGCCTAAATCCAGGAATATACGACACGTCGCGCTGTTCGTGGGCGCCTGCAGGATCAACACCAAGTCGAGGCGGCAAAAATTTCCTGATGTCAAATCCAGCAGTCTGCCGAAAAAGGACTCGACCACCTTCCGATCGTTTTCCCTTCAGCACGACTTCGCCGACTATTCCGCAACTTCCCGTACCAATTGGGAAAGAGTATGAAGCAAATTCAGGTCAGTATCCGTCAATCATTGCTTCTCGTAAATCCTGACTCTCACAAAAAAAATTTCTACAGGTGTATCTGTGACACGCGATCCAGGGCCCCCTTCCTACACAACTTCACTCATGTCTAAGTGTCAAATGCGAAGACCGGTTTGAAGCGCAATCGACTATCGGTCTGCGTACATTGTTGTGGCCTGAGCCAAATCGGGCCTTTGCGTGCTCACCACCCCCGACTACAAGTCGGGACGGTTGCTCTATGGCTTGATCTGATCTATCTCCTAACTCTAAGTCTTGTAACTGCGCCAATGTACGCGCATCTCTTTGGCGCGGGTACTTGGCGATATGGGTCAGGTATTTCTGTTCACTCCTAGCCTTCGACATGTAACCAATCAACAAAGAAGTCGACGGGGCTAAGATCAATGAGTGTCAGAATTGTTGTCCGCTCGCAGCATCAGATCGTTCGCCTAAATGGTGTCGTGTGGCGCAGTGTGGGCTCGCTACTATTGATTGCGAATCACAGTATGTTGTGCACTGGTTTTTGTAACGACGTACTCACATGCTCGTACGCACGTAGGGCTGGAAAATCGGCGAACATCCCGATCTACAATGTCGATCAAGAGATGTGATTTGCGTGAAATGCGAGGAAGTAGCTTCTCTATCGGGCGACGCGGCCTACGCCCCATTTAATGGGGATTTGGGGTGGGCCAAATCGCTTGCCTTCCACAACAGGTTCTATGTGACGTCGCGGCCAACACCCTATTTAAGGGGAATTGGTCTCTTACCTCCCCCCATCAGCTTGCCCGGCTTTCTTCAAGTGCGCTGGTCGTTGTTATCTGCGACGCGGGGCACAACGTACGGCGACGCGCTCTCCTCCGCCGCAGAGTAAACGTAAGATTTCATCGAACTGTTGCCAGTCCTTTTCTGACCTTACTTGTAGTTCACGGTATTGACGACGTGCTTGGTCCACGGCGCAGAGTACCAAACCCGTACCCAATGCCAGCCTCCATCACCTCCTCCGAACGGAAGATCGGCGACAACGTCGACGCGTCGACGATGTTGTTGGAGGACGTGGAGCCGTCCGCGATGGACTGCAGTGACAATGAGGCTGGTTACTTGCAGGTGAAGCACAAACGACGGAGAGCGCCAGCGCCTGCTCCACCCATGTTGGACGATGAGGGTATGTCCCGTACATACGCTCTCTCTCTCTCTTCCGCTGATGCTTTTCTAGCTCTCGCGCTTGCAATCGACGGTTTGACGGAGGATGTGGGCGCGATGGACTGCAGTGACAATGAGGCTGGTTACTTGCAGGTGAAGCACAAGCGACGGAGAGCGCCAGCGCCTGCTCCACCCATGTTGGACGATGAGGGTATGTCCCGTACATACGCTCTCTCTCTCTCTTCCGCTGATGCTTTTCTAGCTCTCGCGCTTGCAATCGACGGTTTGACGGAGGATGTGGGCGCGATGGACTGCAGTGACAATGAGGCTGGTTACTTGCAGGTGAAGCACAAGCGACGGAGAGCGCCAGCGCCTGCTCCACCCATGTTGGACGATGAGGGTATGTCCCGTACATACGCTCTCTCTCTCTCTTCCGCTGATGCTTTTCTAGCTCTCGCGCTTGCAATCGACGGTTTGACGGAGGATGTGGGCGCGATGGACTGCAGTGAGGGTGCGTATCATCATTATCCACCTATTCATTTTCTAACAAATATCTCAGCGAAGGACACCGCCGGGGAAAAGCGTGTGTGCATGCGTTGCTTTGTCTGCGAGGCTGCGATACTTCTTGGAGCACGCTCTTATGTGGTTTCCCCTGAATTCAGGCTGTTGGCCGAAAGGATGGTGAATGAGAGTGTGGCGGAGAACGCGGTCTGGTGTGATCGATGCTATCGCAAGCTAGCCACGGTGTTGGGAAGGAGGAGCCTCAAGTGGTACTTGGACACGGCAAGGACCATGGACCAGCGTTCTCCTTCTCCCTATATTGGCGCGATTGAAAATGCCACGGCACCCCTCGCGGTCGTGTCTTCATTGATCACGACGCATTTGAACAACCGCTGGATCACCTGCCACCTCACAAAGAAGCGTCTCCTGGTCCGGCGATTCGTATCCCCTTCTACGGACCTAGGGTCTGTGGGAGTTGTGGACCATGTCGCGGGTCGCATCCGAGGCATCGTTTCTCAACCAGCAAATATCATACTCTCGTTGGTCGATGAACTCGTAGCTCTAGTCAAACCGCGATATGACTTGGGAACCGAAGCTGGTATGGCAGAGCTGCTTCGGGTAGGTCAAGGCCTGGCCAGTTACATCCTTTGCGAGGACATTGAGCAGCCAAACCTGGAACCTACGGATCGAAAGGCCTTGCAGAGGCAAATGAAGAAGCGGAATGAATTATGTGAAGCCTACGACGGGTTTTACAACCAGGAGGAGAGACAGGTCTGGAAGAGTGTCTCCTCGCTGCAAGAGGATCTTGAAGAGGGTGCAGATATCTACAAGGTTGTTCCGGAAATTGCGCATGCGCGCGCTCGCAAACGCATCGAACCGCGGTTCCAAAAGTACAGAAAAGACCACGTGATTGATGTCATTACGGGCTATCGGCTTACTGAAGAAGAAAAGGCCGACCTGGTCTTTGACCATCGACACCCGGACGAAGAACATACTGCCTGTGCACGCGGCATCATCCCTAGTATCCGCAATTTGTAAGTTACTTCTCTCATCCCTACTGCCTAGTCTGATCGTTCATGCAGTCATCTTGCGGCGTTAGAGGCTCATGGCCGTCGTGAGGCGCGCGAGGCACGCGAGGCGGGCGCCACAGAGGACATGACCACCTTGGAACGCAAGGCCCTGGTTGCGGTTATCAAAAATGCCATTGACTATGTGCTGAACGCAAGGAATTCGAAATTCAGCCGTCTTGTGCAGGAGATCGCAACGCGCAACATATCGATGCTTAAATCAATCGAAGCAGTGTACGCGAAGGGTGTTCTTGTCACCGAATCCCCCGAGTTCCAGGAGGATGTTGAGCTTCTCAACCCTGTGGCGCTGGCTGAACTTCGAGACCCCATCCTCCTCCCCTTTGATAAGAACAGCTTTTTGAAGATGGACGACGATGCTATTTGGAAAGCGCTGATGGCATACCTGGAGGACTGCACGGAGGCCATCGATCTCCTCGATTTGATAACATACTATTTCGACATCGAGAAATTGCGCAAGATCACGCGGGAAGGCGGTGATGCGAATGCCCATCGCTACATCCCGGAGGACTTCAAATATCAGTGTGGAACGTGTGGCATGTCTTTCAGGGGGTTCAAGTCACTCCAGCGCCACATGACAACCCATGATGAGTCGAGGCCCACCTTTGCTTGCAACCACGACCTTTGCGGAAAAATTTACCTTAGACAGGACAGTCTGACGTGCGTATCCATGTCTTCGTCGTTTTCCTTTGCTCACAAATCGGGCAGTGTTCATATTCAAAACGTGCATGAAAATAGGAAGTATCCTTGTGTGTGGGAAAAGTGCGACAACGTTTATACCTCTGCTAGCGGTTTGGCGTGCGTATTCATGTCTTCACCTTTCTCCTTGGCTCACAAACAGCGCAGCTCTCATGTCAAAGCCGAACATGAAAAGAAGAAGTTTCCGTGCACATGGCCAAAATGCAAGAAGACTTTTCCCTTTGCTAGCTCGTTGGAGTATGTGTACATGTTTTGACTGTTTTCCTTTGCTCACAAACCGCACAGCAATCATGTCAAAACGATACACAGAAAGAAGAAGTTTGCATGCACGTGGCCAAACTGTCACAAGGTTTTTTCGGACCGCAGCCCCTTAAGGTGCGTATTCATGTACTGCTTATTTCAGGTGTTGCTCACAAACAGAGCAGAGAGCACGTACTAACCAAGCATCGAAACAAAACATACCCTTGTGGAGGGTGTGCTAAGGTTTATAAAAGCCGAAAGGGTTTAACGTATGTGTATATGTACCATTCATTTTTGACGATGCTGACATGGATCACAGAAAGCATTATAACAACTACCACTGAGGACCCATGTAAGGATTCGTAGTGACATTCGTCGTGTACATGTTTGTCAGTACGATAGCTTATATAATCGCCGTATCTTGTTCTCTTACTTCGAACCAGGATTCGGTGCTTTGGGAGTGCAGCTCGTGAAGGTTCCCGTCGTACGATCCCGACATGAATAACGTGGAGGCCATCGACAGTTTATCACCAAAGAAGGCCGTAAGGAGGGTCGACAGCTTGAGTCGGGTCAGCATGACGGCGACGGCGTCGACAAGGTCTGGACGATATTGGCAGCGAGCTGCTTTGGTACTGGCGCTACGCGTTCCCGGAGACGCGCAGGTTGTTCTGCCAGGACCGTGTTAGGGCCCTTGAAGTTACACGTCTGGAGAGTAACCCAGAAAGACCCTCACCTATTTATACAAGAGCAACCGTCAACAAAGACGCGCCAAACACGTCCACACGCGCGGTCCACACGTCAGATGGTAGTAAACGAAAGAGGGTTGTTATGTTTTGCGTTGTGTGGCTGATTACAGCGATCTCTCTTTTCCTCTTAACCATCATCGACCAATGGCGCCTCAAGTTTTTCCTTAGCCGGACGCCAATTACGGCGCATTCCTTCAACGCAGACCACTCACGTGCGAATTGTCGACGACGACTAATCAACGCGCACCGATCCTCCTCTTAGCTGCCCGCCCTCGGCGTCGTCTTCTATTCGTCTTTTGAGACTCTGGTTCGTTCTTTGCCTTCTACTGTCAGCGACGAGCTTTCCAATACTCTACGCAGGTTCTTTGCTCTTCCCATAGACCAGCGCTCCCGACTTCAACATTGGCGGACTTCTCGACACCATCATTCAACTCCTCCAGAGTCTCTTCGACGACGGCCGTGATTAGTTTGGTGCGTTGTTCATCTTCCTTCTTGTCAACACCCTACTTACCTCTTATTAATTTAGTCCTTTTGACTTCTCCACGGTGCGTCTGCCGTATTCCATCGGATTCCTCTCACCATTGACGCAGGCGCCGTCGTCAAAGCCGCTCCCGACCTTTGCGATCCGGATTCCGGGAGGACTAGGCGCTTGGAACACCCTCGAAGAAGACTATCACTCCCAAGGTACGCACATCCCAAACTTGCTCATTTTGTTGCCCGTAGACTGTACTTCGCACCGACTTGAAAGGATCACTTGGCTATGTACCGGTGAACATTAGTTGGCTTCGGGCTAACTGATTCCTGCCGTCTATGAGACGACGCGGATGGCGGGAGGACGGGGTACGCTCGATGTCTGTCAAACCCATGATTCTATGTCTGACTCGTCCTTTATCGAATCTCGCTTACATTTGCGTCAAAAATTGTGTCGTCTCGTCAACTAAACGTGCACAACGTAAGCCGTTCGACTTTACGATTTTATTTTGACTCTAACTTGCATTGTTAACCACAGGCCTGGCTCGCCTGTGACAATGAACTCTGCTCGCTCCCGATGTGTTCGCAGACAAGGTATGTCTGATCGCCTCTCTACTTCTGCTCTTTCCTTCTGACCACCACCATCAAGCTTGCTGGACTTTGAAACCGACTCGTGCCGACGCCCTGAACTGGCTCCTAAAATGTCGTCTCGTGTACGCGCCCGCATCAATCTCTAACTTGGAACTTTGCCGGGTTCAACGCCGACCGTCCACTGGGACGACACCCAGTTCATTCTGGGCAGATTTGGACACCTAATTGACATCTGACCGGCCGTGTCTTGCCTTGCAGCCAAAGTCACTCCACGGTGCCTTCTCAACTTGACGAGCCTTGAGAGATGACTTGGCTCCGCGGCGGTTCTTTGTGACGGCCAACCGCAGCGAGGTGTGGCTAGCAATGATCTAATTCATATTCTCTCTAGTGAAGAAGACGATTTCGAATGGTCATTCGAATTCACAAGCACATGGCGCTGGGGCATGAGCATAAAGACTACTGTTCTTTAGAGGACATTAGGTCCACACGTTGAAGTACGTCGTCCCTCTGTGAAGTGACTTAACTGCTGACTGACCAAGTTGGTTACTAGGACCTTGCCCGACGGCCTGGTTAATACGCGCTGCTGCCTCCGCTGATAGTAGTGTACTTAGCCTAGTTACAGCTTGCCACTTCTCGACGCGGAGGTCCATTTCACAGTCCGCTCTCTCCTCCAAACCACCATGGCTGATCAACTGGTAAGTGCTTTTGCTTCCCCTTGTCATCCACAATTCTGCTAATATTAACTTCAGTCTAAAGGTGCGCGCTGATTCGTTTAGGAGATCAGATTTACATTTATTCCCTAAAAAGATGTTGTTAAGCGAGCGCATCATCGCTGCTCAGCTTGCCCAGCACGCTTTATGAGCTTGATGAACCTCAAGTATGTCCACATGTTTCCACCTTTTCCAAACCTTTTCTTCCTCTTTGACATTGAATGTCATTATTGTCCCCCGTGAGTTTGAGACGCTAGAATCTCTTCGGTACGTCGGCGTACTCATACTCGTCGTGCTTGATGCTCACACTCTGAACAGGGTCCATATGAGCGACAAGCACCTTGCGTAATAACCATAGTAGAAAAGTTTTTGATCCATGTACTCAAGCTGGCATACACCAAGATGTACTTCTTCTTCCCACCTTGATTGAATGGCGTCGACTGCATCAAGAATCAACTGGACAGAGTTTTAGCGGCGCTCGCGAGTCAAGGTTTGGTCCTGGTTGATTTCTATATGCCCGCTCAAGAACAGTGTCATCCCCCGCCAGGGCTACTGTACGCGAACTGCCCTTCCAAATGGTTTCGAGCACTCTGTTCTGTGGCTTCTGAGCAAGCACGTCACGCCGTACTCAACAGCTAAGTATGTCATTGAGATAAATCTTTTGTACATGTACAAGCCAAAATTCCAGCGTAGTTCTGAGTTAGAAAAATTGTGTGCGACTTGAAGTCCCAATCATCGCTGCCCATCTGAAAATACATCAACAAAAGCCACGCATAAACGTGGGTGAGAAACAACTCACAAGCCGCAGTCTCGTACTTGCCCATCCCGACGATGATATTCTGCGGCTCCTGCGGCTTGCCCGTCAAGTAGTTCTCGAGAATGCTCTTTGTCCCGGCAGCATAGCGCGCTTGGGCATCTAGACTGCTCCCCGAATAATGGGGAACGAGCCCGTTTCCACCACCAAGAGGATTCTTCATGGTACGCCACACGTGGTCTTTGGGAGCCGGTTGGACATTCCACACATCACCTAGGAGTGACATGTAAGTAGAGTAATTTCGTCTTGAAAAACGACGTACCAGAGTATCCAGCTAATTTGCCACTCTTCAAAGCTTTGGCTACGGCATCCTTGTCGCAAATAGCGCCGCGAGCGGTGTTGACGAGCCATGCACCCTTCTTGAAGTGCGATAGAAGTTCGTCATTAACGAGGCCACGTGTTCCCTCGTGGAGCGGGCAGTTCACGGTCACAACATCGCACTGTTTTCGCGCGCAAGTCAGAACAGCTGGGATAGTGAGCAAAGACATCCTTACCTGCGAGACAAACAGTTTCAGATCTTCGACGCGACGCGCTTTGACAGCTTCTGCGGCTGCGGCGGGAAGCGGGGCATAGTCATAGTACAACAGCTCCTTGCAGTCAAATGGCACGAGACGCTGGAGCACTCGGTATCCAATTCGGCCTGCGCCAATAGTTCCCACGACTTTGCCCTCTAGGTCGAACGCGTTTCGGGCGATGTCCGAGACTTGCCAGTCGCCGCGCTCAATCATCTACGAGTCATATTCAGTAGAGCTCGTGTTACCGCGATATGGAGGGGGGCGTACCTCATGCGCCGGCACGAAGTTGCGGACAAGCAGGAGAATACTCATGATGACATGCTCAGCGACGGATACCACGTTAGACCCCGAGACTTCCAAGACTTGAATCTTGCGCTCGACACACGCGTTGAGGTCGATGTGGTCGGAGCCAACACCAGCGGTGATACATATCTTGAGGTTTTTGGCCTAAAACTTGTCAGACGACATCGATTCATTAGATTTGTGGACACACTTTGTCCACGAGATCCTTGGTCAGGTATCCTGGATGGAAAGGGGTCGTAATCAAAACCTCAGCCTGGACAACGTGAGTGGGTAGGACGACAGACGAGGGCTGGATTGGCTCGTACATCGACAATGTGCTTTTGGAACACGCTATCCGGTCCTTCTTTGTCACTAGAAACCTGGCAGTCATTGGAATCGTTTGTTCATAAGAGCGCGCGACCAATTCCTTACTGTACCGAGAAATTAGCATCAGAAATCCGTGAGTGGCACACGAAGGAGCTCACCAATAACCTCATGACCCTGCGATGTCAGCCATTCTTCGATCCCGAGCTACCATCATTCAGAACGTCGTCGATAAAGGAAACATGGCTTAATTACCTTATTTTCCACAGTGCCGAGAAGTCGAGGCTCCTCCTCGGCAGCCTTGAAGCCGTTGTACAAGATGACCAAAACCTGAGGTTATTCGATCAGTTATTGGTCGTAGGACGCGCTTGAAAGACTGAGACCTTCATGATGAGTGTGGAAGATGATTAAGATTGCTATGGGAGAGGTTGTGGATATAGCCGCACCGATTTTACCCACCTTTAAATGAGCTGTAGACGGAACAACCTTATGCCCACATCATCTGACGGTAGAGGTGACCTGCGTGGCAAAGACATGCGCGGGATAAGAACCACGCCAAGAACCGCCGTAACGTGTCATCTGATACAGTATCTTATCCGAACAAGTTGTCATGGTACTTCCATATTTGTACATGACCGCTTCATGAATGAACCCAATCCAGGTTAGGGGCCTGGGGGCCTGGCGCTAACCGGGTTTGGGGGGCCATAGGTGGGCTCATGGCTAAATTCTCACCAAACAGCGGCGAATTCGCATCGTGAAAAGTCGTATCACATGAGGGTCCCGTATCAAAATACTCGCACAGTCAATTGATGACCAACTAGTCCCATGGTAGGTCAGGCTGATAGTTAGCGCCACCCAATAATAGTGTTGCGTAACTGTGGTACCCAAGTGTGGTCGGTATTCCTCGGTGTTTCCAATCGACTGATGACACCGATAGCAAGTTATCAAGCTTTAAGTAATATTATTTATAGTATAGGTAAAGGATACAGAAAGACACACCGGGCCAGTCCTGGCTAAGATGACAATATCCGTACGTCTTCGGCGTCCGGAGTCTGCACCATTTCATATCCTCCCTCCTCAACGACCTCAACAGTCGGGCTCGCAGTTTCCTGGGCCCGCTTGATTGTTTCCCACTCTACACGAATGAATACCCACATCCAGCGCCGCACAATTTCCGCTACCTCAAGAAAGAATATGGTGATACTGCCGTCACTTTTAGAGTGGAGGTGACTGGACAATTTAATTGACCAAGTCAAGCGAAGCACGAGATTGAGGAACATTAGGAGGGGGTAGACGGGCAGGGGATACAGTAATATGGGCCTGAGACCGAGTGGATGTTTTCTAGTGCTGTGTAATTGACGTGGGGTGGGAAGTGTTCGCACTTCGGTTGCCATCAATGGCGTTCCGGAATGCAAATGCGGAAGAACCAGTCGCCGAGGCAGAGGACGCTCTCCATGAGAATGTTCTGCCTCGTTAAACTTGAGTAGTTCCATACCCCAATCGTTGGTTACGTCCCACCAAAAGGAGTACAACGAATTTATGGCAGCAGACAGCAACCTGCGTACGGGAGCTGTGAACCTCTGACAACGAAATAACGAAGAAAGAATCACCATAGACGGAACAGTGGATGTTCGCCATGCCAAGCAACATCTGAGACGTCTTTACCCAATTCTTCTCGAAGGTCGGTCTCAACAATTCGCTGGGCCGCAGAGAGAAATATGACGGGGAAAGAAGTCGCGTATTTCAACGCGTTATATAGAGGCCGGCGACTTGCGTTGGTAGGAAGCGAATATTCGACGACGCATTGTTTGAAACGCACTAAGTAAGGAAGGCTATACTTGGATTAGCAGATGCGTATGTCACTCAATATGCACGCGACGTACCACATTATCGTAGGCAATAACCATCGTAGCATTGTATCCTCTCTCGGAGGCAAAAGAAGGCTGTTTCCCGGTAGAAGCATTCGCAATGATAGCCAGACATCCCCGAGGACTTTGGCAAATGACGTGAAGATATCCGCGAATACGATGTCTGCAAAGTACACCGGACTATCCATTGACGATGCCACGCATCTGCGGATGGTACTTTGGGGACAACTGCATCAGAAATGAACATGTTGCAAGGAAGATATACGCACTGCAGAAATTTGTCGCGTTCATGTTTGTAAAAGATGTTGTATGGGCAAACGAGTATGAATAGAATCAACAACGCAGACACCCCAGGAATGTACCCAAAGACATCGATGAACAGGAAGTTCCCATCCGTCGCGTAGCGGTATATGGCCCACGACAAAAAACACCACCCGAAATATGCTGCAGAGATGCGGTAGACAGGGCCGTATAATGGAGACGGAGGCGTAAAAGTGAACCCGCCTATCCGTATTGACGTAGGTCGTTGGTTTATATCCACTCTAAGTTCCATAGTGTCCACCACATCTATGCCAAACGCCTCAAGGCCGTGGAGATTCGTTGCCCATCCTAAAATGCCGATCCCGGCCAATACCAGAACTCGGAAAGGTAGAGGAAAGGCGGTGGTGTAGTTGATTTCGTCGTCGTCGAGGACGTCATGGACCATGATTCGTAGTTGTATATGCCGTCGGGAAAGTCGTAAGAACAAGCAAGGACAGGCGCAGCATGAACCGGTGCGCGACGGTAGTCTTAGAGGAGCAAACGACACTGCCACGTGGAAGAGATCGCTTTTCCTTTTTGGAGCTCATCCCAAACGCTCATCACGTCGATTGCGCAATGGCGACTGCCTCCAAGGCGTCGGACACGGATTTCAGAAAGAAATGGGACAAGGAAGAGTATGCTGAAAAGGCACGGAAACGCGATGCGGAGGAAAAGGAGCGCATGCAGGACAACGAAGCCAGGATGAAGCAAGGTACGCCTACGCATGCCCCATGGCATGGTCGTGTAGCAATTCATGTTGACTTCTAGGAAAGCGCCCTCGGAAAGCTCCCAAGGGTGATTTGCCCAAGCCCACGGAACTCATGCAGCAGCGCGAAGGTCCCTTGGAACTTGACAAGAACTTGAACAAAACAATGGTCGTCCAGAATCCTGGTGGTCGGGGCCCAGGAGAACCTGGTTTCTATTGCGACACTTGCAGTCGGAATTACAAGGACACTACTAGTTACTTAGACCACATTAACAGTAGAGCGCGTACGTTAGCCTTGTTGGTCTCAATATATTCATTTGACTCATTCATCTTTGCAGATTTACGTGCTCTTGGGCAGACAACCAAGCTCCAACGTTCAACACTTGAGCAAGTGCGTGCTCGAATAGCAATGTTACGGGAGCGAAGCAAGGAGAGTGTAAACGCGAGGGCATATGACTTGGATCAGCGACTGGCAGAAGTCAAGGCCAAGGAGAAAGCTATTCGCGATGAGAAAAAGGCAGCCAAGAAGGCCGAGAAAGAGAAGGCTCGAATAGAGATTGCGAAAGAATCTACTGAGGACGATGAGATGACGAAGATGATGGGCTTTGGTGGCTTCGGCTCGACAAAGAAATAGCGGACTCCGTGATGTTAAGTTATTACTGAGCTACATGTACAATACAATTCTTATTCTACGGTCTAACCAGATACAACATAAACTTGACTTCTGCAACTTCCTGCTCCTCTTCAATCAACACCGCACTGTCCATCTTCTTCGCTTCTGTTGGTGTAGCACCAATGGTCTTCGAGACGAATGCCGAGTGCTCGGCCAGAGCAGCATTGATCTCAGGCCCATCGCCCGTAGAAAAGGTATAGAAGACGTGAACGTCATCCGTCGCTTGCAGACCCGCCTTCTTGCGTAGCTTTTGGACACGATTTATGAACTCGCGAGCTAGCCACTCTCCTTGGAGGTCAGGATGGATCTGGATGTCCAATCGCACAACGACGTCGTTATCAGTGTGGGTTCCATATTGACCTTGCGCTGCTGGTGGCAGTTCAAGGTAACGTTGGACAGTGAGGTCTCCAGCGACAAGTTGGATGCCGTCTACCATGAGCTCCCCAGAGCTAACGTACTCCCGAACAGCATCACTTGACACGTCGGGAAGACCTTTCTTCACTCTACCAAGGTCTTTCCGGAGCTTCTTGCCAAGTACTGCCCAATCAGCGACAGCTTTGTACCGTACACCGGCGAGCGATTCGTCCGAGCTGAAGACAATGTCCCGTACATTCAACTCTGACTTGATGTAGTCTTGTAAAGGTGTGACGTCCTCTAGGTACTGGGCATCAGGGTGGAAAACAAGCAGCTCTTTGAGTGGCGTCTAATGAATGCATTAGCGATCATGTCAAAGGGATCCCTCCACTAAAGAACTGACCTTGAGCGACAGGTTGTTCTTCTCTCGGATATTCCGCGTAAGCTCGATGACACTTTGCATACGCTTCACTTGTCTCTCAATGTCGGGGTGGAAGTATTCTTCCTTCACCTCAGGGAAGCTGATGAAGTGGATAGATCGAGTATCGCCAGCCGCCGTATCCTCCGGGATATATGTTCGCAAAGATTGGTAAAGGTTCTCGGTTAAGAACGGGGTATATGATGACTGATTTTGCGGGTCAGCACGCGGGGTCGATCAAGTGAAGAGAGGCATACCATAGTCCGACATAGTGTGAATAATGCTTCAAATAAGGTGTTCAAGGCCGACAAGGTGTCGTCCTCGCCGTTCTCGCCTTTCAGACGTTTCCGGTTGAAGCGAATGTACCAGTTCGTAAGTTCGTCAACCAGATCCAGAAGACGGGGTATGATAGTGTACAAACGGTACGCCGCCATTTCTTCCCGCACCAACTTGATCAAAGACTGGCAACGCGCAAGAATCCACCGATCCATGACGTTGACCGGCAGTGGCGCATATGCATCATACTTGAAATCACGTCCTGTTGTCTTCTTGAATAGAGTCACTTGGCCAAGGAAGAATCGGAAAGAATTGAGCCAGGGAAGGAGCACGCGGGAGATGACTTCTCGAACACCCTCTTCGCGGAATCGGAGATTGTCCCCCCTAACGATAGGAGAGTTCACAAGGAACATTCTTGTAGCAGAATGAGTGGATGACGAGGGCTAGTAGTGATAAGATGTACCTGGTTGCGTCCGCACCATACTGATCAATAACCAGATTGGGATCAGGATAGTTCTTCAAACTTTTACTCATTTTCTTCCCATCTCTAAAATACCGTTAGTACAGTGAATCGTGACGGTGCCTGGAAAACATACGCAGCAAGGACAAGGCCCGTGACGATCAAGTTCTTCCAAGGAGCCCGTCCGAATAGATGTGTGGAGAGTACGAGAAGCGTATAGAACCAACCCCGAGTCTGGTCGATACCTTCAGAGACAAAGTGGGCAGGGAATGTATTCTCGAACAGCTCCTTGTTCTCGAAAGGGTAGTGAAGTTGAGCGTAAGGCATGCTGGAAACGAATTTAGGGATGTCGGAAACGACGCTGGTCAGACGGACCTTCCAGACTCGAACCAACAATCAAAGACTTCCTCGACACGTCGAAGCACGCCTTTGCCTTGTGACGAAGGAATGGTGATACCATCTACTGACTCCCTGTGAAGGTCGACGATCCCAGTTTTTTCCGGATAACTTTTCGAGCTCTTCAACTGAACCAACACAAACGATCTAAAATCAAGCTGAGCATACAGGATCAAAGTCGCGTCACAGAGAGCAGTAAGACGGACCTCCTCCAGATCATCACTTGCCCACAGAGGGATCGGGGTACCCCAATAACGGTTTCGGGAGACATTCCAGTCTCGAGCATTTGCTAACCAATTCCCAAAGCGACCATCTCCTACGCTCTGGGGAACCCTGGAGACGATCTCAGCCTGTCTTCTGCAGCAAGAGATCAACGTACCATAGTGTCTCCGCGTTGTTCTTGACAAGATCATCGACGATGGGAGTGACACGAACAAACCATGCAGGAACCGCTTTGTAAATTAAAGGAGTGCCAGATCTAAACAATCTAAGCACCAAGAAATACCACACAAAG
>JADNRX010000843.1:0-20482 GCA_015501595.1 Hymenopellis radicata
CCGTGGTTGGTATAAAGCTTCAAGAACGCTGTTGGCACTCCAGCGTTCCAGTCATGGCTACCTCTCTTCTGACCAAACTCTATGAGTACTTCTTCGCGCCGGCTGTAGCTGACCCGCCGCTTTATGAGTTCCCTGCTGGCACCAACGAAGACTGTATGTCACTTTTTCTTCGCGCTGTTGTCAGACTGACGCGTTATTCAGTGGAATACGCTGATCTTGCTATCATCGACTTATCCAAGGCTTCGACCGAGCAAGGACGAATCGAACTCACAGAACAAGTCTGTCGCGCTATGCATGAAACTGGGTTATTCAAGTTTGACTACATCAATTGTATCTCCTTGCCTTACCGTCATCAGGTTCTTCTACGTTGTCAACCACGGATATAGCACTGAACAGGTTACTTCACCTCACCCTCATTGCATATGCGGCTTAATGAAGATTATGTAGACGCGGCGAATTTTCTCCATCGCGAACATGACGTTCGACGATGTCGACGACAATGAGAAGACTAAATATCAAGCCAAGGCGCCCGATGTTTATCAAGGGTATAAGCCGAAGCAGACATGGGTGAGATTGCTCACATATTCATGCATTCTTTCGCTGACAGATACTGCAGCTAATCAATAACGGTGTTCGGGACCAGATTGAGCATTACAATAGTACGGTTCCAGTTTTGTTTCCTCTGTTTTCGCTTACTCTCCGCCACTAGTCAACAAGAACGTCTATGAGCAAGAACACCCAGCGATTCTTCGTCCATATCTGAAGCATATGGATGACTTCGTGCGCCATAATCACATGAACATTGTCCATCCTATCCTCCGGTTCGTGATTCATGTACCGAACGACTGAAGACGTGTTAACGTAAATTACAACAGCATCCTAGCGCGTGGTTTGGGGCTTCCTGAGGAGACTCTAGTTAAGCAACATCAGTTCGATACTCGCGGCGAATCATCAGGTCAGTACTGTTCCATTCCGTTATCAGACATGAATTAAAACGCGTTTTCAGTGAGGTTCATGAAATAGTTGGTATCTGATAAGCAAATTTAGAGCTGCCGTTGATTCATTTCATAGCTACAACCGCACTAAGGACGAAGAGGAGAAAACGAAGAACGTCTGGCTGAAAGGCCATCACGGTACTTATTTTTTGAATGGTAATGTGCTTCTCTTCTGATGATTTCCCACAGACATTGGCAGTGTGACTATCTTGTGGTCCCAGCCTGTCGGCGGTCTGCAGATTCTATCGCCTGATGGCAAATGGAGATGGGTCAAACATCTCGATAATGCTCTGGTTAGTCGAGGTTGTTATCAGTTACCCCTCTTTCAAAGTGACATTCGTGGAAGGTTGTCAATGCAGGAGACGGGATTGACTTCTTGTGTGGAGGATATTACCCGCCGACTCGTCATCGCGTCATTCAACCACCGAAGGACCAACACCATATCGACAGACTTGGCCTCTTCTATTTCAGCTATGCAGACGACGATGTCGAATTGCGCCCTCACGCAGAGAGTCCTGTGTTGCAGCAAATTGGTATCAAGCATCTTGTTGCGCCGGGGGAAGCTTTCCCTACGATGCAACAATGGAGGAAAGGACGCGTCGGCTCTTATGGAAAGACCGTTCTCAAGGAAGGCAAAGATAAGGGCGTCGAGGAGGAACTTGTGTGCGGTGTTGTGGTCAAGCATTACAATTGATCCTCGTGTCCTTATCCAAGTACGATATGCCCAGTTCTCTTTTCGAATCTCTACAGCCTTCCTTATTTGACCGTGCCTCAACAGCTTTTGCCGGCATTTGTGCTTCTTCAATATCAAGATCTGAAGAAGTCGCATTGCGGTCACCGGAGCGTTTCTCTGCTGTCACAAACATTGATCATTTGGTTGTCTTCCCCGGCCACCCACTTTCAACACCGTAGTCTACGCGTTCATTCGAGCAATCTATCTCGGGATGCATACTTCGACAGCTGTGAATGTCCTGAATGTCCTGCCGGTGGCAGCGAACGCAATGGTTTCCCCCTCGCAGCAAGACGCACATCTTCGTCTTGTCGTCTACATAGCCTCCTTGCTGCGCACTGCGCATATTCGCGCAGTCGAGTCGTAGCCGTCATGTGACCCGTCCTGGAGGGGCGCACCTCTGTCGAGTTCACGAGACCGAAACTACTAGAGCCGCCCTCGCCACGCTACAAGAGACCGCCACTCAGATTTCCTAGCGTGCTGCGTCGCAATACTTACAGCATTTGAAGATCGAAAGCAACGCGAAAGAAATTCGAACGTCTTGCTAGCAGACGAATTACTCAGCTTTCTAGTGTGGCACGGAGACTGTTGTTGTTGAAACGACATCGTAAAATTGGCCTCTGGCAGCGGTTGTTTCTCTGAAGTCAGCTACATCCTGAAGGCTCAGCGGGCGATCGTCGACATATCCAAGGCGACAACTGAGCACTTGACCGAGCAAAGCAAAATCGGGCTCACGGAGCAAGTATGCCATGCTCTGCGGGAAATAGGGTTCGTTTAATGTCCTTGCGTCGTTCATACGATCTTGATTCTTGTCAATGATGCGCCATCGCCAGATTTTTCTACGCAGTGCGCAACAAGTTGCTTCCGTTTATCTCGATCGCTCGTACAGTCTGAATGACGCATAGACTCGCAAGATTTTCTCAATCGCGAATATGGCATTTGACGACGTCGACGAAGAAGAAAAGCTCAAGTATACGGGCAAGTCGCCGGAAATATATCAAGGGTATAAACCGAGGCGGACATGGGTACATTTTCTCCTACATCTTACACTCATGGGCATCATAGCTAATCAAATGGCGTTCGAGACAAGGTTGAACAACACAACGGTGCGGACCCTGCTAGTTCCGACCTTTTCATTTCTCTGATTCTAGTCCTCAGTCAATAAAAATGTTTACAACCAAGGGCATGCAGCGGGCCCTTCAAGACCTGAAGCATATTGTCGACTTCCTCGCGAATGACGACGTGGAATTGCGCCTTCACTTCAACTTGGAGAGACCTGTATTACAGCGAGTTGGAATTAAGCACCTCGCCAAGCCGGGAGAAGTTGTTCCGACAGTGCGACAATAGCTGAGAGAGGGACGCGTTGGATCGTACGGTAAGACGGTCTTCAAGAAAAACAGGGATAAAGGAGTTGAGGAGGAATTCATATGCGGTGTTTTAGTTAAACACTACAACTGATAGCTCTAACTGAATATGTACCATCTACCAATGTATTTGTATGCCGTGTTTACCAACCTCTACAGCATGCCCTGCTTTCCTCATCCGCCGCTTTCGTATGCCGGCATGCTATTTCTTCACCATCATTTGGGGAACAGCCTCATCAGTGTCTGTTGCTGTAATACAGCGCTGCTCAGGTCGCCATCACAGACGTCAACCATTGCCGGACGTCGCTTGTCTGGCCGTCTTCCTCCTGTGCGCTTGCCTCGTGTGCAACACCGTAACGACTCCCTTCTAGTGATTTGCCCAGGGACGGAAACCTCGGAATATGACAGCTCAGTATCACTCCGTGTTTAGCGCGAATCGCGGCTTCCTAACGGATAGTTCAAAGGTATGCTGAATCAAGATGAGGATCGAACATACGACATGGCCCCATGTGAAGTGTTTGTTTATATTGTACGTGAATTCTGGCGTCTGACCATAGGCCCATTCCCAAGTCTACAGCCCATTGAGCAAATGCAGAAAGATAACGATAAGGTAATGGACATACGGTTAGTTCTGACATGCCCTTTTGGATGTCCTCGTTTTTTGCTTTCGATTGCTGTTACGCGTTGTACGGGACTTGCCTATTCTTTCATTAATTCATTAACGGGTATAGGGAAGCGGAAGAGGACGGACATCCGAGAAGGCTTCACGGAAGGCGTGTACCACAGCGTCAGAAAATGATCCGTGTGTGATAGTGGGGTCGTGCTGTTGGAGATTGCATACTGGCGAGCGCACGGATGCAACGCCTTTCGTATTCATGGAGGCCTAGACGTGATATCAATGAACATCGTTCGACAGCACCAAACTACATTGGATGATGGTCATCAAGAGCCACACCGACATCTTACTTTATCAGTTCGTAACAGATCTCCAAGGGTTTCCAGATGGGTGGATATTAGCATGGTTCCGTGATGATACGCGCGTTTGTTCACTATCTTATACGCAGATCCCGAGACGTGTCTCTTCATGAGCATTCTATAATAATCACTGCAGAAGCAGAAAACTTATCTTGTTCCCTCTTACGCACAGGTCATTTCGATCATTTAGCTCCGCATCAACCTGCAACGCGCGCACAGCGCGTAGGATGATCTGCCCCGTGACGTTACGGTCGAACGAGGTGCGTGGAAGATGTATAGAGAAGTTGGTGTTGCCCAGGTCCTAACCAGGTCAGATAAATGAAATGGACAAACTAGAACAGCTTACATGATATACTGTTCCTCCGCCGCTTCGTCTTCGTATGAAGGGTATTCCCCGCTGATGAAGTACTGGGAAGTTCACCTCTTTCCATGGGTTTTGATTCCTGCCAATTACAACGCATGGCTCGTCACGGTAGATGAATAGGAGCGGGGCTTCTGGAGATTTTTTGTGGAATAACCTAGATACGTGTACTGAGAAATGTGTGCACGGTCCAACAGAATTCTCCCACCAGTCCTCAAAAGAGAGATTGAAATAAGGATCGGTGGAGTCTGAGAGATATATCGAGTGGTCAACAGACGTCGAATACCGCCGAATGTTTCGACCGAAAGATGCTCTGAGCGAAAGCATATGTATTCCCCAGAAGACAGAGTGAGAGCAAGCTGAGAGAAAGCTTAACGAGTATGGCAGATATGGTGAGCAATCATCAGCGTGTTGTCCTCGTAACTTGGGATCGACGTGTTGGGGAAAGAAAGACGCGTAGCCATCATGTGACGACCAATACCGGAAGTCGGCCCGGCATCCCTAACCTCAACTCTTGCCAGCGAGACACTGTATTCCAGGACCTACTATTCCTAATCGAAGGCACTGGGCCGCAGCTCTGGAGCTATCCTCAATCTCTCTGCCGAACTGACACAAGGCCGACTCTCAACTCTTCAGTCAACTCGAACTGCGTACCATCTGTGTCTTTATGCAACTTTGGGAACAAGGCCTTTTTTTCAAATGTACATATACGCGTATGAATGAAGAGCCTCTTCCAATATCTTGGCCATGTACAACTCTTGGATCTCGTCTCTCAATGACCATCGCGTTCGAAGATGTCCTGGACGAAATGGGGAAGCGGCATGATGGATCACGTTGCCATTTTACTTTTCAGGCCTGACGCCTGCGAAGCTTCCACACTAGCCGAATCTTGAATCAAACCGCCACCCTCAGGCGCATCTGGTTTGGCTCTTGTCCTTCCGTTTTCTTTCAAGTGCCGAACGCCACCAGGTACGCATTTCTTAGTCCGAATCGGCGGGTTTATGTACTAACAGGCTTACGTCCCACAGATGTCTACCCCGCATCGGTCTTCTACCGCCACCACGCTCTCCAGTGGGCGCAAGAAGCCGTGCTGCACCAAATGCGGCATGCTCATGGAAGGCCACAAAGGCAATCCGAAGGTCTGCCCGTCCGAGCTGGTCGCGTACAACGATACCCTCCTGAATCCTTCTGTGAGCACCAATGGGAAAGGGAGGGCACGTACGCGCCGGGCTACGACTCAGATTAGCAAGCGCGCTGCGTCGCAGACTTGGCAGCGCATGAAGACCACTGAATCATCCTGTGAATATACGGGAGAGCGCATGTCGGGGAGCATTGGCTCGGACGCTGAGATGATGCATAACATGCGAGGATGGCGACTTGGGCGCAGATCGCTTTTGCGGGTGCTATGGGAGGGCTTGTCGTACTAGCGGGGCTGAGTCTTATGCCTGTGGCTGCGTGAAGAAATGTACAGGCCATGAAGAAATGAAGAAGAGTCGAAGTGTATTATATGTATCATCACCACTATGCTTTCCTGGCTTTCATGTTATCTATGTGTATGTACCTTGTTATGAACTGCTTTCTTTGTGCTGTATCTGGATGAAGATGGGTAGACCTGGCAGAGACAAGGTCATTGGCAGAAAGAGAACAAGGACCTCATCATTAAAGGCAGCGACGAGTCCGTGAAGCTTTCATTATATATCCTTCCGACGCCGCTCACCATCCTACAACCTAAACCCGGTATAAATGACGACGCCTCGAACAGCGCTGGCCCAACCGTTAACTCTCATCGACCAACATCAACAGCCAAACTGCTACGAAATGGATCACAGCTTCAGGCTCCCTTTACCTGTCCATCCCCCGAGTCTCAGAACGCTCTGTATACCAAGAATCCCCTGAAGCAGATATCCTGACCTCGTTTTTACCTACTGCCACTCGACACCATGGCCGGCGGGAATTAAGCAACTGCGATTGTATATCTGAAGAAACTGTTACAGACTCAGAAGAGAAGTCCAGAAGCGAAAAGCGGCACAGTCGTTGCGAGCAAGAACAGGAGCAGTGGTTCATCATGCATTGCTAGTTTACAAATGGTCATATAAGGACGAATCATGCCAAGCAGGAAAATCACAACATTTCACGACAGCCTCAGCTTGTCTCGTCTATCGCACTCGCTTTCCTCTTCCCTTTAGACGAAGAACTCTCAGGCTGTGGATCAGGTTCTTCTCCGTCGAAGGTTGGGAGTGGCGTAAATTCTACGTCTTGCAACTCTCCTATCGGACCAGACCATATTGGTGTCAAGTTGAGATGATAACGTCGCCAGGTGACTTACCTGTATCTGGATCGTAAAATCGCAGATATAGAATTTCCCAACTGCCTATCCCGCAGTCCTTGATCTGCATGGAATCATTGAGAAGCCTATACTCAGAGGATCCTTTGCGAGAGACAAGTTGGCAGACTTCAAATTTTGCAGCTGGTACGTCCTTTTCGGACACGACATCGGAGGACAGAGCAGATTGAGCATCTTCCTTGAGCTCTTTAATCGTTGAAGTGGGTGTTCGCGTCAGAAAAACCGTGAGCTTATGAGACCTGATAAGAATCTGGTAGATTTTTGGCGGACCCTTGGGAGGCTGGAGAAGTACACGGTTAGGACGCGTCCAGAATGAGAGCCACGAAACTTACCATTGTGCCCTTGATAGAAAGAACGAGGAAAAACGCGATCAATGATTGGTTGACGGCACATTGAAACTCCGCTTCAATAGCTCCCACTTCCCCCGACGTGCTCGTCCCCAGCAACTAGACGATGACGGACTCCGCGACCCCGATAGACAGTTCGTCGCCGTCAACGAGGATACAGGAGCTCGGGGCGACGAGCGGACCGCTAAAGAGCGCTGCCTTCTTCATTGGAGCGTATTGCAAGGAGTACAATGGTATGTAAGGTGTATTCGCCGGGTACTGCTGGCATTGAACGACGTCGACAGAGGATTTCATGCTCTGCAAGTCTGAGAACAGGGATCCCGGACACTGCCTCAAGGAAGGCCGCAAAGTGACGCGTTGTGCAATAGACTTGTGTGTTGAAATATCACGGCTCGGTGTATGCTCTGACGACGTGTACAGAATAACGAAAATGCGGGAGAACTGTGGCGAACAGTTCAAGGAGCATTGGGGCTGCCTAGAGAAGCACAACCAAGTACGCGACTTGCGCTGCTGATCGGACATGACCCACTCAACCGACCTTGACAGCAATACTACATGTGCCGCCAACCCGAACGCGTACTGAACTCTTGCATGTTTGAAAAGCTAGTACGTTGTTCATTCATACTACGGTTTCATGATTTCAAGTCGTCTTTCAGGGTCTATTGAAGACGATACCTGGCTCACCAGAGGGCAAGAAGCCTATACATGAAGTCGAGAAACCAATCTTTACAGGCGTTCAGAAGTAACCCTTGTAATGCGCTGTAATCTAATTCAAGTTCTTCTCTTCTCGGGCAACCATTTTTCGATTGACAGGGCGCAACATGCACTTCACGACTATAAATGGACACTCGTTCATCTCAAGGAAGTTACTGGGGGATTTTATGGACTCCCTGAGGGCGCATACATGAACAGGATAATGAAGACATCATGACATTGAAGTAACTAACTACATTTCGAGCCCAAGATAATGATTAGCTGATAACGCACCACTCGAAAGTCTTCCTCAATACAGCACTACAAAAACCAAAGTGAACATAGGTTGTTGACGAATAGCTCAATCTTGTGTACGTACCGCCTCACACCATCTTCATACGTCTTCACGTTATATCCAGGGCTACCGAAGAAGCGGAGATTTACAAAGAGAAGATTACTGCACCGGTCTACGAGGTCATCGACTAAGGCCTGCTCCTCCTCCTCCCGAAGAAGGCCAACCGCAACATTCAAGGCCACGATTTGAATCGAAGGGAATAGGGCTATAGCTGCGACCAGATTGGGTAACGTGCTGGCGCTCTTGCATTCGTCAAGGGAGTAAAATGTCCGCACGTTCTGCATAGCAGTCTCTGCGCGCGGCCCCGGGACCTGTAACCAGGCCGGCGTGGTGTTCAGAAGCGCCAGCGGAAAAGTAAGGTTGCAAATATTTTTGTATTGAGAGGCACTTGACGACATCCTGTATTTGGTTTGGCGGCGTGCTGATGCTGAATGTGGTCATGGCAGGGAAAATGCCAGGGGATAAAATGAGCGGTGCCCAAGCAGGCGAACAGATTGAAAGGTCATTAAGACGGGGAAGCGTCTTCAGCGGCGGGTATGGCATCGCGTTTGCATCTTGTCCTGGTTTGCAGTGAATGCGAAGGGTTAGGAGATGAGAGTGACGGTTCAAAAAGATGATCAAATCGCGCGCGGAAACCGAGACTCCAAGCATTTCGAGAACTTGGAGATGGGGAAGAGTAAGAAGGGGGAATATCGAGGAGGCGGCAGATCCATGTAGAGACAGAGACACCAAAGGAGACTGGTTAAGGGATGCCGCGGCCCATTCTCGTAGGACTGGGCACGTCAGGTAATTCTTGCAAGAGAAACTGTTCAAATTGGTGAGCACGTTTTGCATCAGACCGTTTCTGTAGTTGTCGGATGGACTGGAAGGCGTCGGGATGGTCCCTAGATTCAAATAAGGGCCCTGCGCGCGGCGCAACTCTGCACAAATGTCCACAAAGACAAACGATGCGGGGTCGTCGAGTAGCTGACGTCGCCACTCTACCGTATCTAATGAGAGATAGGGCATATACTGCAAGGTCTGAAGATATCGATGGATTTCAGACATTTGCGCGTGGGTTTCGACGCCCCCCGAAAATAGTGCGTTCAGGTTCGGGGGCATGCCTTTGTGGTAGAAGGCCAGCCGTAGGTAACGGAGAGAGGAGAAGGAAAGGCTACCTGGGCCAAAGCCGAGGCCTATGGCTAGATTCGGAAATGCGGCGCGCAATACGATACGCATGCCCAACTCATTGAAGCGGCGATTTGTGAGTGAAAGAGAGATGATGTCCTCCGTCTCGAGCGAGTAGATGATTTCATCAATCAATTCGTTGGGGAGGTTGTCAATAGAGGTGGGGATGCGAAATGCGACGCCGTTCATTGAAAGAGACATTGCTGATAAGTATAACCAGAAACTTTTCGTGTTATCTGATGGGAGGAATCAGTTCGAGGGGCGTTAAGTTCTAGTGTGAGTAAATATACGTACGAATTGTTGCCGTCGACTATGAGGGCAAGAAGCAAAGGAAAACTTAACCCCTTCAGGTTTTATGGACACTGGCACGCGGTAGCCACGTGATTTGGACAAAGAGCAGCGCCACAGAGCGCCACATCTCGGAGGATAGACTTACAAACATCTCTCCTACCTTTGGTGAGCAAGATAGAGATGAGTAATTCACTTAGAACCTTGGAAATGAATGACGTGTCGCCTTGTAGGCGTCCAACAGTTTGTATGCATTAATCCACCCTTGTGGCTCCAGGCCAACTAGCTCTCCGCCGTCATTCGACCTTTCCTTGTAAGCCATTCTACCTCGGCTTCGACCGTTGGATTACATGTCGTTCGTAAACTTAGATCGTACTCGTATAGAGTTGGCGCGAACGATTGAGGATTTTAGTCGGTGTCTGGCGGTGGTAGAGGTTGGTCTGGATGGCTGATAGGATTGAGGAGGAGGAAAGGGAGCAGGACGAGTCGTACACCGAGGCGGACACGTTTGCTGATTTCATGCATAGTGTACCTGCTAGTCAAGTCACTCAGAGTTAAGTACTAATAGCATTAGCGTTAGGTGGTCTTTCCACATGAACGTCTAGCAACCTAACAACATGTCACTCCGGACGATGATGACTTTATAGAGTGACATCTAAGTACTTAGAATCCAACGCGCCCGAATCGTGAAGGTTTGTCGTTGAGCGGATGGGTACAGTTCACCTATAAATATTCATACTCGTTTCTACGTACAGGAAAGTAGCGAGGAAATGGGCAAGTTAGATTTGCAGGTTAGGTCGCATCACAGCCGTACATTGTATAATAAATAAGGTCCTTTACAACGCCAAGGTTGTATTCGAGCTTGAAGCTGGAACTGGCATAGGACTGGAAGGCCCAAGGTTCGTCATCTCGTTGTTGTCAAGGTCTTTCTCCGCCTTGGTCCTCAACAGCAGTCCAGGATGCAGGATGTTGACCGTGTATATAGCCACAATGACCATCGCGCCGTCCAAAACATCTGTCAGAAGGGTCAACACGCCATACATCGATAGCAGGTATGAACGTACTGAAATAGACTTCGGTCTCGATAATCCTGCCTGTCCATCCGTCGGCGAGTTCGATGGTTCGGTACACGGCTCTGTGAACGCAGGTCAGTAGATTTCATGACTCTTTTGCGGTGAGATCATCTAACCGAATGAAAAGCAAGACAGTACTGAAAACAACCGCGGCACTCAACAACTTGAGCTTGAGCGTCAAATGTCCTCTCGTCGAGCCACGCCCAGGAATGGGCATGTCGGAGAAGTACCTAAAAAAGAACTCTGTCGCACAGAGCGCATACACCGTGATGGTCGCTATTAAGATGTCAGGCCAGGTCAGGCCGCGGCTTCCACGAGTGTGGCATGCGGGGGACTAAGGCTAACCCATCTGAAATACGATACCCCCGAGCATGATATGCCCGCCCTTCTCCGGGTCGCCGTCCGTCGACACAGCATCCGCCGCTGAACCACCGCCGATGGCTTGCACAACCAGCGAGAGAATGTCGCAGCAGCAAAACAGGATGATGTACCACTTTGGGGTGAGGCGGCTGTATCCCGAGCCTAGTCTGTCGATCAGATGCTCCATTATAACAAAGTTGGCGGCGAGGAGCGGTGTGGGACCAAGGATGGTGCATGTTAGCCTGACATGACGATGCTCAGTGAGGCTACAGTGCGTGGATGGTGAAATGAACCCACTGCATCTCGTATGGTACGTCCAGTCCAGGGTTGTAGGAAGACCAGAGGCGTGCCACCCAACCTAGGATCTCAAGGAGACCGCATAACACGGCCGTTCCCAGCATCCACCATGTTCTATATGTCACCGCCTGTCCGATGTGCGCGACTAATGCATTGTAAGTCAACTGGGCTTAAGACGAATAACGTCGGCAAACCAGTGGAAATCGAGAAGAGAACGAGAAAGACGATCGCCGTAGCTCTATCGGGGACGTAGCCGTAAAAGCTCGTGTCGCTATCGTCGGCGCGACGTGAAATGTCTGAACAACGTGCAAAGAGTCAGTCGGGCAAAGAACGGTCACAGAAGGGAGAACGTACCAAGAAGGCCGCCAAGATCCATGCGGGCTGGGAGATGGGGGAGTAAGTATGAACGACAACAAACACGACGTCTTCATCTCTGAGTTATATACAAATCCCTGACGCCCGTCATGATCCAGATTTTGCCCGGGAAGTGGACCGGGAACACACTAACCAGTTACTAACGCGTAAACATTATCTGTGATGAAGGTGTGTTGAACAGTTTCGACATTAATTGCACAATCGATGTCTTGTCTGCCGGGGCTAAACGCAGTGATGCAGCACGAGAAGCGTCGAAATTCGAATGACCAGGTGAAAGCCACGAACAGTGGCTGTGGTGACTTTTGTTGTTGCTTGGTCAAAACCATGGCCCACGGTGACCCCCGTGCTATTCTCGTGCGGACTCACATTAAGCCTCTTCACCTGGAATGAAAGAGTTTTGAATTGTAAAGGCACGAACAGCATAGGCGTATTCACTCTGTACCGCTAGATCGAAACTAGATAGATTCTGTTGTGATGAGTTCAAGTTAAGGCCGCAGCATGAAAAGGGAAGTTTAACCAACAATGGAAGGACGCCGCCTGATCATACAAATGGTCGTGGGAGGTAAAACACAGTACCTCACAAAGGTCCAGGGAATGCCGAAGGAAGTCGAACAGAAACTAGAGAGACGAATTCGCAGATTCCTAACGGCGGACAAAAGGGCATACAACTTCAACAAAATGAAACAACCTAGAAGAGAAGGCGGTAAGAACATACTCGAGATTGTAGCGAAAAAGGACGCCGTCACAGTGACGTGGTTGCAGTCGTACCTGAACATAGGAAAAGACCGAGCGCTCTGGGCGTACTTCGCTGATGCGGTAATCGCGAAGCACGCAGTGGAGGATAATGCAGGGCACGAAGAGTTCACAAAAATGAACATCTTCCTGCAAAACTTTAGGACAAACACAAAGAAACTACCCGATGACCTACGGCGCATACTGAAAGCTGGAAAAGACCATGGAGTACGCCGACAAGGACTGGCGTTTAGAAGAGAGACGCTTCGCGACATGCCAATATGGCTTCACCGCGGTATCGCCACCAAGACGAGCAGCACACTCATCAACCAGAACGACAGTAGGTGCATGAGGGACAACCATGGCATCGCGACAGTACACGGAGTGGCGACCTATCTGAACGCGGAGGGCCACAAAGGCCACAAACACTGCAATTGTGCAACATGTCGCCAAATGCGATTCCGCCACAGCTGCACGAACCCCCTAAGTGCTTCGAAAGAGCCGAAACCATACTGAGGAAACTACCACCGTTCGGCTGCGACCAGCGGATAGCGAGCTTTGAGGGTACGTCGCGGTAATCGATATCGGGTATATAAGTAGAGCTGCAGGTTGGTGCGGGGATGAGCTTTACACATGGGCAGTATAAGTAAAGAGAACACACCCTGAGATTTATGCGTATAATCAAATTTATATTCCTCATATCCACCTTCATCGATTGGTGCTGTATTGTTGCACGTGCCGTCAGTGATATTTGCAGCTGAGTGGGAATAAGAACAGAACATGTGGATTGGTTTAGTTTCGGCGTATCCTCGAGGCCATCAGCAAGGCCGTCAGCCGCGTCGTCGCCGTCGTTATCGTCTGGGGTCATAATAAGTATTGGGGAAAAGAGTGTCCGATTGAATCAAAAAAGGAGGAAAATGAGGGTAGGAAGCAATCTATTTATATACGCAACTGTTTGCACAAACCGCCAGTGTGTGAGTTCAAATTCCTATAACCTTCCATTGCCACATAATAAACAAGGTCCTTTACAAGGTTGTCTTCGAGCTCGAAGCTGGAACAGCCATAGGACCGTAAGCCCCAACATTCGTCATCTCGGTCTCAAGGTCTTTCTCCGCCTTGGTCCTCAGCAGCAGTCCAGGATGCAGGATGTTGACCGTGTATATAGCCACAATGACCATCGCACCGTCCAAAACATCTGTCAGAAGGGTCAACTCGCCATAGATCGGTAGAGTGTATGAAGTTGAACGTACTGAAATAGACTTCGGTCTCTATAATCCTGCCTGCCCATCCGTCGACGAGTTCGATGGTTCGGTACACGGCTCTGTGAACGCAGGTCAGTAGATTTGATGACTCTTTTGCGGTGAGATCATCTAACCGAATGAAAAGCAAGACAGTACTGAAAACAACTGCGCCGCTCGACAACTTGAGCTCGAGCGTCAAATGTCCTCTCGTCGAGCCACGCCCAGGAATGGGCTTGTCGAAGAAGTACCTAAAAAAGAACTCTGTCGCACAGAACGCATACACCGCGATGGTCGCTATTAAAACACCTGTCAGGCCGCGGCTTCCACCAGTCGGGAGAAGACTACTAACCCATCTGAAATACGATACCCCCGAGCATGATATGCCCGCCCTTCTCCGGGTTGCTGTCCGTCGCCACAGCCATCGCCGCTGACCCACCACCGACGGCTTGCACAACCAGCGAGAGCGCGTCACAGGAGAAGAACAGGATGATGTACCGCTTCGGGGTGAGGCGGCTGTATCCCGCGCCTAGTCTGTTGATCAGGTGCTCCATTATGACAAAGTTGGCGGCGAGGAGCGGTGTGGGACCAAGGATGGTGCATGCTAGCCTGACATGACGATGATCAGTCAGGCTACAGCGCGTGGATGGTGAAATGAACCCACCCCATCTCGTACGGAATTGCCAGTCCAGGGTCGTAGGAAGACCAGAGGCGTGCCCCCCACCCCAGGATCTCAAGGAGCCCGCATAACACGGCAGTTCCCAGCATCCACCATGTTCTATATTTCACCGCCTGCCCGATGTGCGCGACTGATGCATTGTAAGTCAACTGCGCTTAAGACGAATAAGTAACGGCGGCAAACCAGTCGAAATCGAGTAGAGAACAACAAAGACGATCGTCGTAGCTCTATCGGGGACGTAGCCGTAAAAGCTTCCTTCGATACGGATGGCGCGACGTGAAATGTCTGTACAACGTGCAAAGTGTCAGTCGGGCGAAGAACGGTCACAGAAGGGAGAACGTACCAAGAAGGCCGTGGAGATCCATGCGGGCTGGGAGATGGGAGAGTGAGTATGAACGCCAAAGACGTCCTCCTCGTCTGAGTTATATACAAAACCCTGATGCCTGACATGATGATCCAGGGTTTGCCCCGGAAGTGGACCGGGAATTTGCACAATCGATGTCTTGAGGACCCCCCGAATATGGGTGAAGAGGCCGTATTTTCCCCGGTAAATATTCCTACGGATTCTGACCACAGATTTGAACGTTTCGCGAGAGGATCCTTTTGGGGGTTCAAAAAGAGGCCAAAAAGGTTCGGATTATCGTGATTTTGGCCAAAAAAACTCCGGATTATGCATACGGCCTGCTCACCTATATTCGGGGTCCTATGTCTGGTCTGCCGGAGCTAATAAACGCAGTGATACAGCACGAGAAGCGTCGAGATTCGAATGACCGCCGGGGGAGCCACGGACACTGGCTGTGGTGATTTTTGTTGTTGCTTTTGTGTTGCTTGGTCAAAACCATGGCCCACGGGCGGATTTGACTAACGCGTCCTGACTGTGTGCCCCGAATAAGATTCTCGTGCAGATTCGTCAGGCTCGCATATCGAGTCAGGAACTGCACAATGGCGTTCATCCGAATACTGTCCGAATATGCGCCGTATGCGCCTGCATTTGCCAATAACTGAGGGAGATATGGCCCATCTTCACCTGAAATGAAAGAGTTTTGAATTGTAAAGGCACGAACAGCATAGGCGTATTCACTCTGTACCGCTAGATCGCACGAAACTAGATAGATTCTGTTGTGATGAGTTCAAGTTAAACCGCAGCATGAAAAGGGAAGTTGAAATTGCGCTTACCGTACTATCCACAGCCGCCGCTAGACTAGGAATCCCGCGTTGATCTGCTCCTACCACTTCCTTCACCTATATTGGGCGACGGAGCCCGTCGTTTTTTGGGCGTAGGCATGACCTCCTCTGATTCCTCTCCTTCGTCATCCGAATCTACTTTACGCGTCCTCTTCGCCTTACTCTTTGCTGGGGTTCTGGGCTTCGCTTTTGCCTTTTTCTCTGCTGGCTTCTTCGCCTTTGGCTGGGGCTTCAGGTCGTCCTCTGTCCACCCGCCTTTCTCTGCGAGTAAGGTGATCGCGTTCCACGCTTCCTCAGTCACTCTCTGCACACTCAATCGGCCTCGCGCTACGAGATCCATTGCTGATTTCTGTGAGGATCCCATTTTTGTCTCTGTTTGTGAGAATATCACGTACTCTTTAGAGCATCCAAGCCTTCTTTGCCGATGTAAGCGATGGATTCCGGTAATGGATCACTCATGGATGTTATCCATTTTAGCAAGGACAGGGACACGAAATTCGAAGTTCTTGACGCGAATTTGAGGTCCACCATAAACCACTTTGGAGCGTCCTTGTCTGTTTTCTGAAGATCTGGTCAGTATCAAGCATCATCATCCTAAGGACGGTATAGACTAACTGGATCGTAATATGGGTGGGAACTGCAGTGAAAATAAATCGTGAGTCGCACGAATAGAGGAAGGCCTTATGCATACGAGTCCCAAGCCGTATCTAAGGAGATTGAGCTGACGCATTTCGTGAATCGAAGAACGTACAATCAGGATACGCCTCTTTAGCGACCTGGATGCGACACTAAATTACGAGTAGTGCGATGAGAAGTTGAGAATAACCTCAGCAAATGCAGCGACACCTATAACAGATCTAAGTGGACTGAGATCCCGATGCCCAATCACAAACACGCACCAGGGTTCTTGCAATTGGAATGATAGAACAAAGCCTACTCCACGATAAGTAATTGATCAAACGCGTCCAGAGCAAATCAAGACCTGATCTCCAACGCTCATTTCCTTCATTAGATTGCGGGCCTCATAGTTGCGCACGCCTTCCCAAGGTGATACTCGAACAGACTCAAAGTCGTCCACGCTGAACTGTAAAGACGTCCAGCCTCGAGCACACCAGTTGCCCAAAAGGTTTGCTTGCCTTGACATCTTTTCCTTTGACTATACGGGAGTCTGGCTCTGCCTTGAGCAGCCACCGCTTGGTGGTCATGGTCGTTGATGATAATGCGGAGAACGTCGGTGGCAGTAGTCGTCGTCCTGCCATGTGGCTAGTGGGAACTTTGACCGCGGCTTGTGTCGGCGACGATTAGTTTGCTCGTCGACGGACGACTGACAGGAGGAGGAGGTGAACGCGTCACGGGCAACGACTGCGAGATGGATATCAGCCGCGACGTAATCCACCACACCTAGACCTTACCTACGACTACCACCAGCCATGAAGGTCATCATCGTAGGCGGCGGAATCGGCGGCCTCGCCGTATACCACTCCCTGCAGAAATACCTCCCGACAGCCACCGTCAAGGTCTATGAGGCCTACCCAACATCTATCGCGTCCACCTCCGTCATCGGCGGCGGCCTCGGCGTCGTGCCGAACGGGCTCCGTGCACTCAAAGCGATATGCCCCGCAGCGCTGGACTACCTTTACGCGCACGGCTATAGGACAACTTATTTCACTGTGCGAAACGATAATGGCACGACGCTGGGCAGGCTTGGCGGTGAAGGGGACAGGATCATGATGTCCCGGGCTAGTGTACACGAGAGTATGCTCGTCGACGTGCCAGATGGTGTCGTCGAGTGGAACAAGAAGGTCAAGGAGGTAGAAGAAACCTCTGACGGCGCTCGCGTCGTCTTTGAAGACGGCCAGATCGAGGAATGCGATGTGGTCATTGGTGCCGACGGCGTAAGAAGCGTCTGCAGACAAGCACTGTTCGGAAAGGATGGATTCCCAGCGAAATACGAGTGAGATCTCCAGCTGGTTTCTTGCTTGAATTGTGCGTCTTACGGTCGTTCCAGTGGTCTTACAGCCATCGGCGGCTTCGTCCCGCTCTCGACTCTCCCCAAGGCGCTCCAGATCGGAATTCAAAGCGACCAAGCGGCCATGACCTTCAGCCGCAATGGCTTCTTCGGCTACTCCCTCTCACTTCCCTCAAGCGTCTCTGTCGACGAACAGCAAGTAATGTGGTGGTCCACCTACGCCGTCGACGCTCCTCCCGAACGCGAGCCGTCCATCTCCTTCCTCCAAACCACCCTCAGCGCTAAATTCCAGGGCTGGAAGTCGCCTTGGGTTCTACTTTCCAGCATATTATCGACTCTGCGTGCTCAGCGACGTCCGCTGTCGGCCGATTCAACAAATGGCTCGTTCTCCCGCGTTATCAAACTGAGCGGCTGCCGTACTGGACTTCCACAGAGAAGAGGATCATACTGATGGGTGACGCGGCACATACGACGAGCCCGGACAGCGGACAGGGCGTATCGGTCGCGTTGGAGGACGCACAGATGCTTGGCGTGTTGCTCCAGCATTATCTTCCTTCTGAAGGGCAGGTGGACGGGGAGACTGTTTCGCAAGCATTGAAGAAGGTTTGTAAAGCGTACGAGGCTATGCGTGTTCCTCGCGTCGGACGAATATTGGACATGGCTAAACGACAGGGCGATGGCAAGCGACAGATTTCGTGGTTCAAAGCAAAGTTGCGCGACTTTTTCTTGTGGCTGATGTGTACGTTCTGTTTCCTTTGAGGGGCCAAATATTCATTTCATCATCCGTAGGCCATCTTCCCGTCTCGTGGCTATTGCGCATCAACCCGACACACTTGTACGATGTCAACGTTGAAGTTCAGAAATATTTGGCAGCCGAGGCAAGCTCATGAAGAGTTTATTGTGCTCTTTTTGTTTCTTTCATGCCACTTCACGATCCATAGACAACACAGTTCCAGTGTACAAATTGGCAGTCAGACCTTCGTGTGTATAAGAATAGAAGTTCGATGCTTCATCCCGCTCAGTGGGACGAGCATCATTCATCTTCTTTACTATCGCGCGACCCAACACTTT
Source organism: Hymenopellis radicata (assembly GCA_015501595.1). Taxonomy (NCBI): domain Eukaryota; kingdom Fungi; phylum Basidiomycota; class Agaricomycetes; order Agaricales; family Physalacriaceae; genus Hymenopellis; species Hymenopellis radicata. The sequence goes on from JADNRX010000843.1 coordinate 18,599, forward strand.
ATCACTCTGACCCAGACGAAAGGTACTCCAATGCTACTGTGATCGTAATGTGGCGGCACACAGGCATGTGCTCCTCCTCAAGAAGAAACGCTAAATGTCAGAGTCCAATGAGTAATGTGTACATGTGTATGCATTCGTGCTAGTAAAACTGATTTCCTCGATAGCGATTTGCAATGTCCAGTCCGTTTCTGTAAATCTCCGCCAAAATCCCAATCACAGATCCACCACATCCACCTTGACAAACAGCGTCGCAAACAAATACTGCGACAGCTGCTCGTCATGCAAGGGCAGGTGCCGATATCCCCTGCCCAGACTCCCCAGCGGGATGCAGTACTTGGCCACAGCACCCTCGTCCTCGCCGTCGTCCCTCACCGACAGCTCCAAAAAGATCATGTCCATCATGCCCCCGACGCACTCGAATGGCAGCTTCAGATCCTCCTCCCAGACCGGATTGAAAACCGTTGTTCTTGATCACCTTGGTCTTAGCATGGACTGTCGTGATGGGCTCTTTTTCCTTGTTCGATGCAGGCGAGGCCATCCAGTCAGGCACGTGCAGCGCAACATGGACCAGCGGGTCGACGGTGGATTTCTCAATGATTTCTCGCCCGGTAGTGCTGTCCTTGGCACGAGGCAACTGCTGAGCCGAAATGATCTGCAAGACGTCAGTCAAAGAAATTTCCATACGGAGGGCCACAATACCGAGATATCCAGGCGATGCCTTGTTCTGCTTTCCAGCAGTTTCTCTCCTCCAGGTCGTAGAGCGTCCGGCTTCAGGATATACCCACACCGCCCGTTCCTCTGGAACATCGCCTGGTTGATCATGTAACCCAAGTCTACAGATCGGGTAGTCAGAAAATGCCGAGTTGAATGACAGTAGCCTCACCGAAAGTTTGCCAGTTTGATGGCCACGACCTGCGCGCCCATCGCCCAATACATTTGCGGTTGATAGTTCGTCGAATTGACGCGCGTGCCCTTGGGATATACCCGCACCATATGTGTCTGGGTGTGTCGGACCATATCCTTTCCAGCCTCCCGCGCGGCGCGGCTCTCCGACAAAGAAAAGATGTGCTCCGGCGCGTAGTCCTCGCTCAAGCCAAAGCACTTGACACCTACGGTGTAAACAAGGAGTGCAGCCAGGCTTACGGACATCAAAGGCTGCTTCTTTTCCTTCTTCCTCGCACTGCGCCATTTGTCTTTGATAGAGTCAAGGATACTACTGCCAGAATCCGAAGAATCCGAAGACGACGTGTTGGCGGCTTCGGCTGCTGCTGCCGCCGCCGTTAGCTTCTCTTTCTGCAGCGCAGCAAGTTTCGCAGTGATCATCAAGTTCTTGGCCTAGAGAGCAGATGGTCGGTCATATTGGCAAGGTATGAGAAGTGTATTACCTTCAGCAAGATCTTGCCTTTAAGCTGCTCAGGACTCGGCAGCTCCTTAAGCTCTGGACGGTCGCCTGGCGGACCTTTGATCAGCTTGTCACCAAATGCCTTCTCCATAATCTCGACGATCACATCCTGCTGCTTGATGCCACAATGTACCTCCGCCGAAATAATGATGGCATACGGCGAAGTCACGAACGCGTACTTCGCGATCGCCTCGCAGACTTGGCGCACGGGAACCACCGATGTCAAGGTCTTGCCGTGATAAACCACAGGTTCACCATCATCCCGTCGTAGATATCCACTGTGAATCTACGCGTCAGTAAACGGAGCAACACCATACATTCGACAGTACGCACTCTCGACGCTGCGGCAGCTGTGGAGCAGCGCGCGAATGTATCCTTCGATAGTGCTGACGCCGACGAGCTGATGGCCGACGAGATAAGTATTGTGGACGAGAGACGTAGTATTCCGACATGGGGCGTGTCATGTCCTGCCATACGGGATC
>JADNRX010000844.1:0-20455 GCA_015501595.1 Hymenopellis radicata
AGTGCCCCATAACATGCTGCAACGTGCAGTCAGTTCAAATTCATGTATAGGACATATGTCGCGTACGCAAATACCAGCCATGGCATTCTCGAACTCCTGTCATACTTGGCAACCGCGTACGTCGCCAGAACGCTGGCCAGAAGTTGAAAGAAGACACCATACACTTGAGGACCGGAAAAAAGTAGAAGAGGGTGATAGCTATGTTGAATAGATGCTTAAGAGCTGGCTGGGATGATGGTATGCGCACGAACACGCTCCCTAATGGGAAAGCAATGAGGAGGCAGGAGATTAGCTGCGACCGAGACCCTCGTCAGCTCCGTCATCGGGGATTCATTGCCAGCGCACCTTGATCTGGTCGACAGAGGCGCCAGCGAGCTCGGCCAGCGGCACAAAGACGCTGTCGAGGTCCATGTTGGCGGCGGCGGCGACGACGACGACGGGGTTTGGAACAAAGTTGGTTAAATTTGCTCAGCCAGAAGGTACGGCCCGACACGGATCAATTCCTTGGCACCTTCGCAGTTGTCCGTCCGCGACAAAGGACGTCGACTCGAAAGAAAGTTTCTCTGCCGCGGCGCAAAGCTTTGGGGAAGGTGGCGAAGGAAGAAGGGATGACGAGCGCGGGTCTAGGGTGCTGTGGAACCCTAACCTTTTATCGACAATACGCCGTCATGGGCTCCGACTACGGGCGTGCAATAAGACCGGAGTACTTACAGTCCTAAGTTTGCCGAAGGGTGCTCGCGTTCGTAGCGTAGACTCGCCCGATGACATTAGCGAGGAAGTTCCACTACAATATGACAACCCCATGGCTATAGAGAGGTTTACCCGCGGCATTCAGTCTACTGAGACGTCACTCTGCGAACTTAAATGGACAGCGAAGAAGACTATATACCGCGAGGCACTTCACGCCCGAGGATAAGTAGTATACGTATACCTTCTAGACAGGCAGGACGAAGCGAAAGCAAAAGATGATCTCTTGCAGTCTACCATTTGGACCCTGCAAAGATGTGGATGGCTTCTTATATACGCCTCATCCAACCTGGACGTCGCTACTACAGAGGTGTGTCGGCCAAACCGATCATCAGTGCGGTCGAACTACGCGTCGAGTCTTGTCGCGACGCGACTTCTGGTAGAACACATGACTTTCTAGTCTTTGATAGTTTCCAAAAGCAATATAGGAGTGCGCGCGGAAGAAGCGCATCCCAGCAGCACTCTGGTGATGATGGTGCACAACAGGCGTTATCAAATTAACTGCATAACATTCCAAGGATATAAAACACGCGCCAAACTCGAATTGAATAAATCCATCCCATCCAAAGCCCAACAAACTCTTTACACTTGCGGTTGCGCCTGCTGTCCCACCCACCCAGATGTAGGAGACGTAGGCGCCTGCGATCCACCAGTAGCCACGGGCTTTTCCGATGTGTTGTTGCCCCCGCAATCGCCGAGGCGGATGAACTCCAGACAGTAAGGTTTCCGCGATTGATTGCGATCAGAGAGAAGACGAGTAACGTGCCCCAGTAGCCCATAACTACAGAAGAATGATGATGATGAAATGAGAATGGTGTGAGGGCGAGAAGAGGGGAGGGATGATACTGACGGATGAGCCAGCTGAGGAAGGAGAAGGCTTCGATGGCCATGCCTTCCTTGCAAGCGCCGCTCAGCTCAGCTACGGAGAACGACATTCAGAAACTGAAAACGAGCATGTCAAGGAAGATGAGGCTCACGGAAACGATAATCGCAATTAGAGATAAACGTGAGGTTATTCGCGTTCGCGGCCAAACCAGCACTCGTCAACCAAAGCACCCAAAGAATACCTTATTCCCAAATGAGTCAGACGTCGCCTCCTATCAAGTTAAGATCCTTACCAAGCCACGCCATCTCTACCATAACCATCGACGTAAAAGCGCCCTTGCGCAACATATCGATAACCAGCCTTCCAGGAGAACGAGTCAGCTATGATAAAGCACAGGAGACTTGAACACAATACATACATAACAGGCGCCGTCATAATCGTGAGAATAGCCGTCGCGATAGCCATAGCCGAATACGTGAAATACACGTTGAAAGACGTTGTGGTGAAGTATATAAGATGCCCACTAAGCCCCAGGATGATGACCGAAAACAATGTGACTGCGCCTAACAACAACTCGCACATTAGCATTCAACGAGAAGAGAAAGAAGGGGGAGTGTGAGTACTCAGCGCAATGAGACGGAAAAGCGGGAGAATCTTGACCACCATACCGGTAGGTTGGACGGGGGGAAGGCTTAGCTATGTCGTTTCATCAAGTTGTGAAGGCCCTTTTATACTCCCAACCAACCAATTTGATCGACAGATCGAGAAACTGATAACCTTAATGCAATCAGGTGTCGCGAAGAATCAGATCCGTTGCGCTCTAGTTCCCAATTCAGTCACCGCACCGCATCCTCGTTTTCAACTTTTTGCCGGTGTATACATCCTCCTCTCCTATGCTTTGGGGAGGGGAGGGGAGGTAGACCTTTGAGTCCGTCCTTGGCGCCCTCCTCAACCATCCGCATTTCAAAATGGCGTGCAGCGCTTCAGCTTGACAGCCAACAGATTGACAGCCGACAGCACGCCTCAGGTTCCCTCAAACCTAGTGGAACAGAATAACACTGATTTATTAAAACTCTGCAAGGCATCATCATTCATGGAGCACATCCAACTGAATGCGTCCCTGCAGCGCTTCTACGAAAAAGAGTCCAGCGCGTCCACGAGAGAGTGTGTGTTCCGAGGCACCAGTCGTACGGTAGTGTATACAGGCGATCGAATGAAGACAGGTAACGAGCGTGAACAGGCCATCAGGATGGTGGCGCAATACATACAAGGCGAAAAGTCTTATGAAGGCGAAGTTCAAGTATGTATGAATGAATCATAATCCTAAATTGCCTTAATCAATCTCGTAACCTCACGAAACGACCATAAAACTCACTACAAGAGATCTGCCAGCAAATCATTCGAAGGGGTTCTCGACCTTCTCAAAGGGGTTCTCGAAGGTCTCCGTTGACGACGAAAACAATTCCAATTCCGAGCGGTTCTCGGAAAACAACTTGTACGTAGCAGGCTGTGCTTGCGCCACCTCATCGCCAAACGGCCGCACATGCGTTACGACTTGCAATGTCGCCTCCTCGAGATCCCGCGCGTTCGCGGGCGCAAAATGAACAGTTGATTCGGAACCAAAGGATATCAACGAGTCCGTCCTCGTGAGGCTCGACGCGGCACGAGAGGGAGAGCGGATGGTCCCATAGCTAGATGATTCAGAACCAAAAGATATCAACGAGTCCGTCCTCGTGAGGCTCGACGCGGAACGAGAGGGAGAGCGGATGGTCCCAAAGCTCGATGATTCAGAACCAAAGGATATCAACGAGTCCGTGTCCGTCCTCATGCTCGACGCGGCACGAGAGGGCGAGCGGATGGTCCCAGAGCTAGATATGACGAACAGTGGTGATAGGGGAGGCGAGTCGTCAAGCGGAGGCTCCAAGAAGGGATCTTGCGCAGATTCCATGCTCATGAGAGAGGTCACGCTGTACCGCGACTCCGAGTTGATACTAACGAAACTGGCACTGGATCGATTCCACAGCGACGCGTTGTCGACCGAGTTATCAGGGCGTATGGTCAGAGGCGCATGAGCACCATCTCTGAACAAGGACGGCGTCGCCATACTGAGCCTGCTCCAACGATGCGGGCGGTGAATACCAGTCCAAAGTGTCTTGCCCGACCTCCGTCGCCAGCGCCAATACACGCCGAACAACAACAGGCCGAGGAACAGAAATCCAAAGAGAGAGCCTAGGATTGCCCCAAGATGATTACCCCGACTGTTGGAAAATATGTTTATCAAACTGACGCGCATGAATGATGCATACTTACTGAGGCGCATTGTCAGGAACTCCACCCTCACCAGGCCCACGACCCCCAGGCCCATCACCAACACCAATCGTCGGGACCGCACCCAAAGTGCGCGAGCCAGAGCCGGCGCCGAAAGGAAGATTACCGCCTGGCCCACCACCATCAGCGCCTGATGCATCGTGCGTGGGATCAACAGCAAGATGCACGTCCAGACTGTCAAATGTTGATAAGAATTGTAAACATTCAAGAACCTGTCGCTCACGTACCTTCGCGATACGGTGTCAGTAAAGATGAGACTGACAGACGTCTTCGTTGTGACACTGGCATCGGGGGCAAAAGAAATAGTCGTCGGCGTGCCCTGTATCGTGAGCGTGATAGGCTCCACCGTCGCCACAGGACTTGTAGGAGACACAGACCGAGACTGTGCGGTAGCCGGGACGGTAGACGTCCCGTCCTCAGTATAAGGACCACGAGTCAACGTCGTCTGTGTCGTACCCGGGGAAAGTGTGGACTCATTTCCAGGCGATTCAGAAGACAGTGTCGTGTGCGTGGAAGCTCGGGAAGACGAATCCTGCGGGACGTCAACTGATGACGAACCAGAAGGACTGGAGGGACCGGAGTTGGTATTAGGAGAGCTCGAAGGCGAAGTCGTCCACGTCTCCGTCGAAAAATGCGTCACCGTCGTTTCTGTGTGAGACGTGTGTTCACCAGCCGAAGAGCTAGCAGGCGAAGTCGTCGCGGTCTCTGTCGGAACAGGCGTCACCGTCGTCGGTTTCCCTGCTGGAGAACTCGCAGACGGAGAGCCGGGCGACGTGGTCGACTCCGTCGTGACAGACGCCATCGTAGTCGGCTTGGTGTGTGGTGCAATATCACTATTATTTGTAGACGTTGTATCGGGAGGCGTGGATGAAGCCGGAGAAGTGGTGTCATGAGGTGCGGTCGAGTCAGTGCTGGAAGTCATAGTAGAGGGTATGGAGTTGGAAGGGGAAGGGGTATGTGATGAAGCAGTACCATCCGGGGCGGAAGTACTGTCTTCGGATACAGAAGTAAAAGTGGTCGTGAGAGGAGTAGTGGAAGAGGAAACGAATGAGCTCTGAGCCAGCGTAGTGGTAGACGCTGGAGGGCTACTCGATGTAACAGAGCTAGCAGAGTCGGTGACCGCGGGCGACTCGGAAACTACCGAAGTAGTCTGTGGTTCCGCTGTAGTCCCGACCTCGGAAACACTGGACGGTGCATCCGAGACGGTAGACGCCTCCGTTGACGAAGGAGCGGCCGTTTCATGAAAGGTAGAAGTGGGAGGGTCCGTGAACGTTGACGTCGCCGGCTCCTCTGGAGACGAAGAGGTGGTCGGAACATCCTCTACGCTGGAAGTAGAAGATCCTGCCTCGACATAAGAGGTGCTGGGCGCCGCTGCGGGAGTCTCGGTTGAGGAAGTCTCCTCGACGCTGGTGGTAGGAGACTCGCCGGTGCTAGATCCCGCCTCCGATGGGGAATGCTCAACAGAGGTAGTCGTCGCGTCTGGCGTTTCTGGTGACGAAATGGTGGTGGTAGGAGTGTCCGATGAATGGTTTGCTTCCGAATCTTGTCGAGGCGCGGGACCGTGGCGCCGAACGACAAGAAAGCCAGACTGAGAATGTCTTCTCATAACGCAACACAATTGTAAGTCGTCGGAATTATTGGAGCATCAACAGAGTAAAAAGAATGTGGGGGAGGACGACGACGAAACGACTTGTCCGAGTTTAAGGTGGCTCCTTGCTGATCCCAAAAAATTAGGTGGGCATGCTGAGGAGAGAGAAACGGAAAGTTATATCAGCCAATAGCGATGAGAAACATATATGAGCGGAGCCTTCTGATGGACGTGTCCATGTCTAGAGTGATTTTCTCGGGGGCTTTAGGGATAGAAGGCGCTTAATGAGGGGAAGTTTCGGGACGGGGGTAAAAATGACCTCCCGGTGGCGCATATTCTGCCATTAAGGAGCGATGGCCGCCAGTCAAAGTGACATTGGCTTCTTCGGGATACATTTTAGAGCGTACGTCCGCATAAATCGACGTGGAGCCATCTTGACAAGGCGCCACGGTGAAGCAGCCGTTGCGTCTGCCTCTCCAAAATCAAGGGAAGCAGGAAAGGAAGCTTCCGCTGTCCTGGGCCCGTCATAAGATTTCTATCTGTGGCACAGCGGAGTGGAGTGAGTGCCACGTTCGGGATCATTAACTTGGAGCTCGTACCAGTACACGCGAAGATGATATTGTTTGGCGCGGCTAGGCCTTCAGCTTCTCCTCCTCTCCTGAGTCGAGAAGAGAAGAAAGAATCATTTGATCCTTCGGAATGTTGGCCATCGTTTCACCGAACGGAAGAAGGAATCAATTTTCGCGAACATGACGGCACTTGACAAGCTTGACATGTGAGGGATCCGAGAAAACAAGCTCAAACGTCAAACGTGACGTAGTTCTTATCTCATCCGTCCATTTCATTTATAGTGGATTGTGTTTGAATTCGCATCTACCTGCATGGTTGTTCAAGAGCTCTTCTGCACATCCTCTCAAGTCCTAGAATGGGTTTTCCAAGGGTTTTCTTCCCAATCTTCTAGTCCAGATCCAAGTGTGAGCAATGATTGACTCTCAGTGACGGAAATGCCATTAAAGGAGCATCGGAATACTTGCCCCTTCCAAGACCAGGCTTCATGGTATCAGCAGGTTAACAGTGCTATAAGAGTATTCAGAATGTCCTGTAGGGGCAATCGAGAAGCACTGTAAGGGGAGTCAATCGCAGTCGAAGATCCCGGCGTTCTCCAGATGATCAGATTAGTGGTCTTGACCATACCGAATCTATACCTTTTCCCGTCTCAAGTATCTCTAATAGTAGTACACGTCTTCGTCTATTTGCAAGCCTCTTCAATTTCCTTCCTCCACCTCTTTTGAATGCCAATAGCCTCTCTAAAGATCTTGTACTTTGCCTCCAAAAGCCTCTTCACCTTGGGTGAGGCCGCAGGGACGATCATCGTGCCAGGAGGCGTCATCTCAACCTAGCCAAGCTATTAGAATGACCTCTGTCAAAGAATCTAAACTTACCATGATCTTCCAAAGCGCCTCCCCCTGCTCCTTCTCCCCATAGCTTTTTTCCCTTGTGCCTCTGAAGCGAAACGACCGAGCATAGCGGCACCGAGAACCACTGCGCCCGCGTGGTCGAATGGCAACACGACGGGCATCCCACAGGTGTCTGCAAAGAGTTGCATCATAGGAATGTTCTTGGCTTGCCCGCCGCTCATATAGATCGAATCAATCTTGTGGCCCTTTCTGTTCATCTCGTCAACGATATGACGCGTCTGAAGCGCGATAGCCTCGAGCGTCACGTTGTATTTACGAGCAAGATCGTGTAAGCCGGCGTCCTATCTCCAGTTGAGTAAATCAAAGTCGGTGGCGAAAAAGGTCGTACAAGTGTAATGCCGACCAAAGAGCCATGCATACGTGGATCAGCAATTGGAGAGCGGTTACCTGTAGCAGTCATTCTGTGACAAAGTCCAAGGCGCAAGGTTAAACACTATACCATGTAAATCGGGATAGAGGTGAAGGTCTTTCGTGAGCTCTGTCAAGCTGTCGACTTTCTCGCGTGCCTTGAGTTCCTCAAGAAGGTCCTGAAGGACTGATAGAATGTTATTATGACATCCCTGTAAGTAAGGACTCGGCTTACCGACGTGAATATTCTTTCCTTGCGCTTTACCTGCTTCGACCAATTTTGGATACGCCGCGTGAGTTGTAAGCATAAAGTCGATTAACTAGAGGAAGATTAGCAGCGAATGGCAAGTATACATTTGGACGTTTCACCTGTCCGGTCGACGACTGTCCGCCCTCGTTCATCCACCAGCCACGGAACACTGGGTCCTAAGGAGCCGTCAGCGAGGCATCTCGGAACAATTACAAGAACCTAACCTTGTAAGGCCCCCAAACTCCATCAACAAACACGTCTTGAGGGCTCTGGACAATATGACAGGTACTAGTACCCGCCACGGCTGCCAGTCGATGCCCGGACTCTTCAAAGCCGGGAAGCTCACTAGTCACTTTTCCTTCCCTCGTCTTGCTGCTCGCCGCGACAGTGCCTAGCCAGCCCGCATACGCGTCAATCAAACCGCTTCCGACGGGTGTGCCCTCAAGCAGACCAAACTCCTCCGCGGCGCGTTTGGACAATCCGTTACCCACGGGCATACCAGCAGTCAGGACGTTCATGTCGGCGGCACCCAACTGGGAGTAGTCGTTTTGAATGAGCTGCTCTAGGCCAATCGTTTTGAAGAATTCGGGCTGCCAGCCAGAGTTGGGCACGAAGGAGCATTTACAGGTTACCGAGCAGCATGATCGGGTGTTATCAGCCGTGGCGCGGTACGTGAGGAAGTCGGGGAGATCGAAGAATTGGCAGTTGGAGAACAGAGAAGGATCCATGTGGTTCTTGAGCCAAAGGACCTTGGGGATCTCCATCTCCAACTACAATGCGATGAGCTACGTCGGCGGATGTTGGGTGGAAAAACATACGCTCATGGTTCCGCCGACATAGTCGAGCACGATAGATCCAGTGCTGTTGATCAAGTCGGCCTCCTTCTCAGCACGGTGGTCGGCCCAAAGGATGACATTGCGATCCCCAGGCTTGCCCAGCGAATCACCCTTGGTGACTGCAATCGGCTCACCCTGAAGATCAGAAACCGCCAGCGAGCACGTCGCATCGAAGCCAATCCCTTGACCGCCGACGGAGGGACCTTGGATTCCGCCAGGCAGGTCTTGACGCAGGTCGATATCGCCTCCCAGATGTTGTTGGTCGACTGTTCAAATATCCTATGGTCCTCAGTGTCGCGAAAAGTGAGCGTATCCTTGGTGCAGGACGCGACGGTGGTGCCGTCTTGCTTCACGAGAGACGCACGCGCAGAGCCTGTTCCGACGTCGACGCCGATGTAATACGACATTTTCGTGAACGTCGTATGAGAGTAAGAAGGAAGACGTCGCGTGTACGTTTTTGTGGAGTACCCCCAAGTTGGGGTCGGCACCCGGCCCGGACGACGATCCGCTCTAGTGGCGCAAAAGGTTCAAACGTCCTGGCATTTTAACCACCAGGAATGAGATACATACACTGCAACCAATCTCCCAAGTAGACATGTCGGTAAATGATTTGATTCAGCCGGAAAATCGAAATCCTCTTACTTAGTCTTTTAACTTGATTCCGAGTCTCTCTGAATTCCGACAAGAAACATTCTGAGCCTCATACGTTCTAGAAATTGATGTACAGACTGATACTTTGAGATATACCGACTACAGTGGCTGCCTGTCGTTGTAAATCTGATTCCTGAAACCCCGGGCCATCCGCGACGTCGTTACAATACGTTATGATGTGCGGCGCGCCACTCTCAGTACTGAACGTCATTAATGAAATAAGTATCCATCTCATCACTCTTGCATTTCCTAAGCCTGGCCAATACCTCCTGTACCGGAGGATACCGTTCAATATTGAGCTGTGTGGAACATCTGGGTTCTGGCCAGGAATGAGAGGGCTCCAATGAGCTCCGGAATGTACTTAATCGATCATAAGCTTAAGGTCCAATCTACTTATTGTATCGAACCTTGAGCGTTTCCAGCAAGGGCGCAAGCCTAAGCATCTCAAAGTATGTGCGCCACGGGATCTGTAACCTAGTTGAGGACCTTCAAAGGGCACCTCGAACGCTGTAGAAAAAGCATTACTTACCGAAGTACGGTACATCAGCCTCTCGGATGCGTCTGCAATGGATAGAGTTTTAATGTCTAATTCCTCCAGACAAGGAAGATCGAGAACGGCAGGGAGACGTGCGTTCGAAAGGCTCAGCAAACGAAGGCGACGGAAAATCATGGACGGGTCACGCTGCGTTGCCTCGGGTTAGGATTACCTGCAACCATCCAGTTTCCTCCAATGCATAGATATTCTTTTCGTCTCGACCGTCATCACTACCTCGATCTCGACTTTTCATCCCGGTGCACCTACGTCTGATGCCATGGTCACCTACCACACTAAACGACTGTAGGTAGGCCAGCTGGAGAGCGTACATGCTAATGGCTCTCAAATTTTGACGTCCAGCTTTCGAAATTGAACAAAATCCGTTACATTGTAAGGTCCATCGTGCTATGTACTACGTTGTTAAAATACCGTACTGAAAGAAGTGTGGCGTAAAAGGCTCGAACGTCGCTGAAATGAATCACAGAAGCAGGAACGAGATATACGTGTATGCATATCAACAGTGTCCAGAATAATTATGATCCAACGATGAGGCCATCTGCCTCAGCCGAAACCCGTACAGTCAAAATCATCCCATCGTCCACCAACGCCTGCAAGTCCTTCCTGATCGACTTCGAAGGGTTCCACGAATTCTTCTTATGCTGAACAAGCCTAAAATTGTGCAGCTTGACCATCGCAGGCTTCGTAGACCCTTTCCAGCGAAACTGCAGCAGGCGAACAAGTTCAATATCGGAGGCGATGAACGGAAACGCGCCATCGTAAACGACGGACAGGCTAAAAACACCAAGTTGAGGAAGCCATATCTTCTCTCTGTTGTTGAGATTGGCGAAGAGCTTCTTGAGTGTGCTGTTGCTTCTGATTCTAGGAGTGGTGTCGTCCTTGGTCGCTTCAGGAGGAGTAGCATTAATATGGAGCACTTGCAGATTCTCCATGTGCGCTACAGCAGACACAAACGCGTCAGAGGTGATAAAGACATCGACAAGCGTCAAGCGGGTGATCTTGTGCGCACAATTGGAGCGCAGAAGAAGCTTCTCCAGCGACTCGAATACGCCATCCATTGACCGAGGAGGATCACCGCTCTCATCTCTTGCACGGATACGAACGAGTTTGACGTCCGTCAACTCGGGCAGAATGAGGTGGTCGAGGATGACAGCACATGCTACTTCCAATCGACGAAGAGAGCTGTTCGTGACCATGACGGAGGAAATGAAACGTGTCGGGTTATAGAAGAAGCTACCAAGAAAGGAGAGTGATTCGAGCGTCTGACATGCAGCGACATTGGCCAAGTAAAATCCAAGAACCCACCCAGAACCCATAAAGGTGCCATCTTGAGGCGTGGAGCGGTAGCTAATGATCTGATTCCACGGTATATCGGGAGTGCATGGAATGGGAATGTCCACAGCGCGCAGGTGAGGGCAGTCTGCGAATGCCCTGATGGTAGCAATCTCATATGGATACCCTGTATCAATACACTCTGGGAGAATCGCTAGCACCAACGATTCGAGTCGAGGAAGCCGTCCCTGGAGTAGATTGACAATCTTCTCGGGTTTATGCCCATGGAAATTGAGTTCTGCTGATCGCCAACGGTGAGATTCGGCGAAAAGACGCATGATAATCTGATGTCTGATGGTGGTGGACTTGATTGGCTTTGACGCTTCGTTTCCATTGCACGCGTGATCAATAATCTCGACATCGAGAACGCGATTGGCAGATCGAGCAAGGACGAGCTCGAGGGCGGAGACATAGCGGCGGCCCAGCTTCGAAGGTACATGAACCTGGAGTTCGGACCAGAGGGCAGAATCGGAGAGAACGAGACTTCTCCAGTCCCGGCAGACACGACTGAGAGACCACTGCATCGCATCAGGACTGAAGATGCCTTTGATATGGCGGCGGGAGGTGAGACTCGTGAGAATTCCCGAGGGGTAGGATGAGCTGAGCGGCGGCACGTAGCATGCCCATCGTAGAATTTCGGACACGACGTCAAATGGGACTTGGTTCAAAGGTGATTCAGCCATCTAAACAAGTGGAGTCAAAAAGGATGAAAGGTTGATGAGATCTGAGTGGCATACGAGGCTTTTGTTCAATGAGCTTGGAAATCTCAAGTAGTGGCCTGCTACCCGGATAAGGGCCGAAATACACACTTCGCAGCTGTCCGAGGAGAAAAGAGTCCATGAGCAAAAGGCCGGTAGATAAGAGCCAACAAATACTATTACTGACCTAGCAAGAGAAGGCAGAACCGTATGAGACTCCTCCCCTTGCCAGGTTTATATATGCTCGAGGAGGTATGTCTCGAGAAGTCCGACTTTCACGATCCACAAACGGCTCATCCTAAAGAAAGACATGAATATAGCGGACTTTGGGCGGACTGTGAGAACATTCTCTCCGGAGGAAGACGGCGGAGTGGGAGAGCCTGGGGAGAGCCCCGGAGGCGACTGACAGTGTGCCTGCCCAGGCCTGCCCTAAAGTCATCGATCCATCACCGCCTCGTGCGTGACTTCGAACCACACAAAAGTTCGAGTTGACTCAAAGCTGGGCCGCGTACATGCTATGTTTAAGAGCCCTGCCTCCCAGCCCTATCAGGGCCTTTCTGCTTTCGGAAGTGGCCCACGAATGTTTCGGCGCGGGACCCCCTGATGACTTGTAATCGTCAAAACGAACTTTTACAAACTGTGGCAAGGTCTTGTCCGACGTGTCGTGTAGTGGACCGCTTCCTTGGGTGGCGAAAAGTCCTCCAAAAGTGCATGTGGAGATGAACGTGTTCGTGCGCATACCATCATCACAGTAAGCTCTTAAGCATCTATTCAACATAGCTATCACCCTCTTCTACTTTTTCCCCGTGCTCAAGGTGTATGGTGTCTTCTTTCAACTTCTGGCCAGCGTTCTGGCCACGTACGCGGTTGCCCAGTATGACAGGAGTTCGAGAATGTCATGGCTGGTATTTGCGTACGCGACATATGTCCTATACATGAATTTGAACTGACTGCACGTTGCAGCATCGTTATGGGGCACTTGACGATAAAGTGAGTTTTTGTTGCTTTTGTATTTGCCTCCAGCCACATTATACGCGCTTTACGACAGACTAGCTACGAAACTATGGACGTGACTGGGCCGCAGATGGTGTTGACCATGAAGCTTACCACGTTCTCCTGGAACGTCTGGGACGGACGTAGACCGGCTGAGGACTTGGACAAGTGGCAGTCAACGAAACGCGTTGTCCAGTTCCCAACACTACTCGAATTTCTTGGTTATGCGTTAGTCTTACTTCTGCTACTTATATGCATTATTTGACACTTCTTCATAGCTTCTATTTCCCCGGTATCCTTGTTGGCCCATATCTCGAGTATCACGACTACATGGAGCTTATTACCGAAAGGCTCTACGATAATCTCCCTGTCAAGGAGAATGCTTCGCGCAAGCTGCCCAAGGGCAGGAAGCGCGTCGCGTACAGCAAGATGGTTCTAGGTCTTGCCTACTTAGGGGCCTACGTCGTGATCGCGTCGAAGCACAACTTCACTGTCGCTTTGCAGCCCTGGTTTAAAGAGCAGCCGCTCTGGAAGAGGATCGCCATGTTCCAACTCTACTCCCCGTCTGAGCGAGTCAAGTACTATGCAGTATGGACTCTCACCGAAGGCGCGAGCATTCTTACTGGCTTCGGTTTCACCGGTTTCAACGCCAAGGGCAAGTCAACCTGGACTGGCGCTGCCAATGTCATTCCTCTCGACATTGAATTCCCATCCAATTTCAAAGGCATTCTTGATTCATGGAATATGAAAACGAACATTTGGCTGCGCGAGTGCGTGTACAAGCGCGTCGCACGGAAAGGCAAGAAACCCGGCTTCAAGAGCATGATGATTACCTCGATGACGAGTGCATTCTGGGTAAGCCTCCATACTTCGAAATTGGACTACATCTAATTTTCTGTAGCACGGGATATATCCCGGATATTACCTCACGTTCATGCTCGGTGGATTCATAACCGCCGTCGCCCGTCTTGCGCGCGCCAACTTCCGGCCGTTCTTCCTTCCCAAAGACGGTCAACCCGTATCGATGAAGAAGAGACTGTATGACCTCACAGGCACAGTCTTCTCGCTGTTCGTCCTCAACTACGCAGCGACCCCGTTCATACTCCTCACTATTGAGGACTCAATCGAGGCATGGCGCACGCTGGGGTACTACGGGCATGTTATCATTGGCGGCGGGATGGTGTTCTTCTATGCGGGCGGCGCCAAGTTTTTGAGGGGCCTACAGAGGAAGAAGGGGTTGTTGCCTCCGCCGAGGAAGCCGACGCTCGTGGCGCCTGTTGCAAAGTCGACTAGTGGGAGTGATAGCAGTGGGCCGTCGACGCCTGTTGGGGAGCAGGACTTTGTGCTGCCGCCGTCGTTTGACAAGGTTGTGCCCCCTGAAAAGTAGATGGAGGGTTTGGTTTACTTCCTCGTCCTTTACATCCATATAGATAATAGTTGCTATATTCGTAATGCTATCGTGTGTGTGGAGGTATCATGGACTACTCGCTAATAGTAGAGCGTATTTGGAGCAGATGCTGATCGCGGTCTCGTCTCAAACCTTGTTACAAAACTATGTGCGCGCCACTCACAGTCCTCCCATAACCAAATGTCTTTAACGAAATATCCATGCCATCACTTCTGCATTTTGTTTAGGCCGGCCAATACATCCTGATATCGTTCAAGACCAAAGGTGATGTTGTGAATGGTAACCGACACTTTCCGCAATTGACCCAACGTGGGATGCTGGCGATTGGCAACGGCACTAGAGAACGCCTCGTTCAACCATGAGTCTACATGACCTAAATAGCCTATGCTTGTTGACAGTCCTTTCGGATAACCAAAGACTGCAAGCTGGGTAGAACATCTGGATTCTGGGCAGGATTGAGAACTCCAATGAGAGAATTGAGTCTAGGGCCCAAGTCATTCAATAGTACCGAATCTTCAGCGTTTCCAGCAAGGGCATAAGCCGCAGTGCTTATGTGCGCCCCACGGGATCTGTGGGCACCTCGAACGCTGCAAAAACAGCATTATCGAGGGGTGGGCAGACAGGCCGGTTGATCCCGCCTGCGGTGGATAGAGTGTTAATGTCAAATTCCAGGGAGACGTGCGTCCGAAAGGCTCAGCGAACGAAGGTGATGGGAAATCATGGGCGGGTCAGAATCGTACTGACAAAGGTGATGGGAAAACACGGGCGGGCAGATTCGGATTGCGCGCGCTGAATGAATGAACGAGCCGCAACTCATTGATGGGTACCATCGTGCAAATAATGCTGCAAGCTGTGGAGAGGACCCTGGAAGAGTGCCATCCCAACGTTCCCGCACGGAGGCCAGGTGCGCGGGGAGTAAGAAGCCATAGAGATTCGCGTCGTAGAGCTACACTCCGAAGTTTGGGTGCAATCTCGAAAGTATCGATGGTCCGAATTTGAGGTGTAAGAAGTGAACTCGCTGAGAGTCTCCAGCGCGTAGTACACTCTGTTACCAGCAGAAGGAGGCTCAGGCCGTTGCACAAGTACGATTGCCGGATATCTACCACCTTGTAATTGCAAGAGAGCATCTAAGTACCTTACCGCGCGGAACACGTGTAAAGAACGCGTAGTAGCAGGAGTAGAATCGAGAGCCTCAACGCGTTTCTGAGCCGACGTAATTTAGGCGTGAGATATACGTGAGCATGAGTATGAGTATGAGTTGGGGCTGACCACTTGGAGGTTGGATAGAGGTCGGGCTCACTGCAAGCTCAAGAGTCAAACGATGTTTCAGGTCAAAGCATGCGTTGCTTCGGGTTAGGATTACCAGTTTCCTCTAATGAGCTCGACGTCATCACTACCCGTCAATCTCGACCTTTCATCCCGACAACTTAACGAGTGATTATAGTAAGTATGGCTAGCTGGTGACCGACTCAAAGAGCAACATGGATCTCGACTTTTGACCAACCAGCTTTCGAGAACGAATGAACAAACTGTTACATCATCGTAAAGTCTATCGTGCTATGTACCATGTTGTTGAAATACCGTACTGAAAGAAGTGTGGCGCAAAAGCTCGATCGTCGCTGAATATCAACAAAGCGAGCAATGTCCAGAATAATTATGATCCAACAATGATGCCGTCTGCCCCAGCCGAAACCCGTACAGTCAAAATCATCCCATTGTCCACCAACGCCTGCAAGTCCTTCCTGATCGACTCCGAAGGGCTCCACGAATTGTTCTTATGCTGAACCAGCCTAAATTTTTCCAGCTTGACCAATGCGCGCAGTGTAACCCCTTTCCAGCGAAACTGCAGCATGCGAACAAGGTCAACATCGGAGACGATGAATGGAAACGCGATGTTGTGAGTGACGGAGAGGCCGAAAGCGCGAAGTCGAGGAAGCCATATCTTCTCTCTATTGTTGAGAATGGCGAAGAGCTTCTTGAGTGTCTTGTTGCTATGATCCACTCCGATTGTAGGAGTGTTGTCTAATGGCATGTCCTTGGTCGCGTCAGGAGGCGTAGCATTAATATGGAGCACTTCCAGATTGTCCATGTGCGCTATAGCATGCACAAACGCGTCAGGGAAGACAAAGACATTGTCAAGTGTCAAGCGGGTGATCTTGTGCGCACAATTGGAGCGCAGAAGAAGCTTCTCCAGCGATTCGAATACGCCATCCATTGGCGCAGGAGAACGACGGGTCTCGTTTCTTGAACGGAGTGTAACATCCGTCAACGCGGGCAGAATGAGGTGGTCGAGGATGACAGCGCATGCTACCTCCAGTCGACGAAGAGAGCTGTTCGTGACCATGAGGGAGGACAGTGTGACTCTGGAACTTGCCAGGTTGTGGAAGGAGGTATCAAGATAAGAAAGTGATTCGAGCGCCTGACATGCACGAACATTGGTCAGGTAAGAATCAAGAGGCCACCGAGCACCCGCAACGGTGCCGTCATGAGGCGTGTCACGACGGCACCGGTATCTGCTGATCTGATTCCAGGGTATATCGGCAACACATGGAACGGGAATGTCTACAACGCGTAGGTAAGGACAGTCTGCGAATGCCCGGATGGTAGGAATCGGTGATGGAAACCCTATACGCCGCTCAATCGCTAGCACCAACGATTCGAGTCGAGGAAGCCGTCCTCGGAGTAGATTGATGATCTTCTCGGGTTCATACCCACGGAAATTAAGTTCTGCTGATCGCCAACGGTGAGATTCGGCGAAAAGACGCATGATAATCTGATGTCTGGTGGTGGTGAACTTGACTGGCTTTGACGCTTCGTCTCCACTGCACGCATGGTCAATAATCTCGATGTCGAGCGCGCGATTGGCAGATCGAGCAAGGATGAGCTCGAGGGCGGAGAGATAGCGGGGGCTCAGCCTATGGGGCCACGAAGGTACATGAACCTGGAGTTCGGACCAGAGGGCAGGATCGGAGAGAACGAGACTTCTCCAGTCCCGGCAGACACGACCGAGAGACCACTGCATCGCACGAGGACTGAAGATGCCTTTGATGTGGCCGCGGGAGGTGAGGGTTCCCGAGGGGTAGGATGAGCTGAGCGGCGGCACGTAGCATGCCCATTGTAGAATTTCAGACACGACGTCAAGTGGGACTTGGTCCAAAGGTGATTCAGCCATCTAAACAAGTGGCGTCAAAATGATGAAATGTTGATGAGATCTGAATGACATACGAGGCTTTTGTTGAAAATTTTGATGAGCTGAGTCGTCGCTTGCTATGGACCTGAATAAGGGGCCTAAATACACACTTCGCAGCTGTCCGAGGTCGTGTGAGACTCCGCCCCAGGTTTATATATGTTCGAGGATGTATGTCTCGATAAGAACTTTCACGACCCACAAACGGGCGGATACGTTCAGCGTAAAGAAAGACACGAGTATACGGCGGCGGAGAGTCTCTCCGGAGCAAGACGGCGGAACGGGAGAGCCCCGGAGGCGACGAGACAAGGGTGGCAGTGTGCCTGTCGTATTGCACAGAATGTGGCGTAGTATTCGTGAAGGATTTATAAGCTCGTGTTCCTGCGTTAAAACGGTTAAATAGACAATGATCGAGGACATACAGTACGCACCTGCTGCCCAGCGACTTTATATGGCGCGAAGTCATACAACGGTCCATTTTGACTGACGTCTTCAACCTGGCTCTGTCTTGGGGGTAAGTTTGCGAGATTCGGATTCCCAGAACATCTTGATGAAAGCTTACCGACGAATACAGCAATCGAAATGCGACGATGACTGCGGTTTAGAGAAGGAACACACTCTACAGGTTGAGGTTGGCTATAACAATAGCCATTCGCGACTTCCTGGTTTCTGACTACAACGGGAGACTATTCCGCCCGTGACTAAATTTCAGTTTCGGTCACCTCAGCGACCTGACGAATGGTTCGCTGCATGCCATCAAACAGGCATTGCATTAGCAGTTCGTGAGTACCGTTGAATGCCTGATAAGGTCGAGAGTGAGCACAAGCACAGAAAGATATTAACGATTCACTTACATGATGTATGGCATCGAAATAGCGTCCACGCATGTCCAAAGGAATGGAGATTGGCGGATAACCATGTTGAAGGAGTGGGATCGACGCGATAAACCGGATGGTGCGACCGTCGCCATCCTTCAATGCTACTAACCCGACCAGATAGCAGGCACATTCAATGGCTCACGTTGAAGGGATGACAAGTGGCTAAAACTAGATGGAGCCAGCTTGCAGCGGCGAAGGGGTTAACATTACCATTTTGCGCCATGTTCTAGTCTCATGTCGGTCTATCGGAAACTGCAGAAGTAATTAAGGACTTGCCTTCGCCCGTTGACAAATTTGGAAGACCTCGTCATCTACTAGCAATGGGGGGCAGCATAAAGCCGTACCCCGTCGGTTCGTGCCTGGAACGGAAGTCCCAACAAACACGGCACGTCGAGTGATACTGCGCATAAACCCAGCAGGAACGAATACTCCACGAAAACGCGCAGTGTCCATGAGACGGCGGTGTACCTCACATATGCCTTCTGGGGATAGCTGGTCCAAGTCGTTCACCAATTCCTGTACATAAGTGTATGCCTTCATGAAAATCAATCAGGTTCAGTTCGTTGCAGGAACAAGAGGAAGCGTACTGAGAGTGTGTCATTTAAGATTAATTTAATCGCAGATGGGTCATGAAGTCGGCTTTGAGGAAGGGTGTTGACAACACCTTCTGTAATGCCTCTCCTAATGAGGTCCTGCGTAGCCTACATAAATAATTAGTAAGGAAGCGGTTCACCCGAAGAAGGCCTAAACCGTACCGCAACAGTTAAAAGAAAAGTGTCCTCGACATGATTTGTTTCAATCGCGAGGGAGGACAAATAACTTTTAAACAGCTCTGATCCTTGCGGGAACAGATCATGCCAGTGGCGTTTGAGTTCCTCGCACCCTGATGGCAGAGGAACAGTCAATGGGGCGGAGTGGTCCGCAGATCTCTTCCATGTTTGGATAATGGGAGCTATAAGGGACAATTATGGCACGAAAACGAATTTTGTTACAGAACAAACCCGGAGCCCCAAGGTCGGCCGAAGTTTGGTTCACTGTTGCAGCGTCATTGAGCATTTCTTCGACTTCTTGAATATGTTCGTCGAGATCATTGTCGTAAAGATCTAGAGCAGCTAATTGCTGGAAAGCCTACTCCATGATATTGACACTCGACGTCGATAAACTTGCCGCGTCGTGCTCACCTCTTGATCATAGGCAAGAGCAGTTCCAGGGTCTTGATATTGATATATAGCAGCAAGACTTAGTAGGATCCAAGGATTCCCTGGGTATGTCGTCCTCAACAACCTTTCAAAGTGACGAACTGTCGTTCAAGTTTCCATATTCTGCGAAGGATGGGGCAGCACGCTGGGTCTGGAGCATTCTGGGGAATATATGAGCTTAACCCTTATGATACCCTACTAATACTAACATCGAAATAGGGGATCGAAACGTAGCCTACAGGCCTCATCGTGGTGAGAAGCAGAGTGAAGAGTTGATCACATGATCAGTAACGTTCCTTACGTCTTTGTCAATGTTTTATAACTTCGTGATGCATCTTGTTACGCGCGTCGCGCTGCCTGCGCCACTGCAAGGTCAGAAATCTCAAAGAACTCCCCGGCTTCAACAAGGTTTTCAGGTCTTCGCGCTTGGGTCCTTCAAGCCTTTGACAACGGCATACAGACTTTATTACAGTAAGGCATCCGATGCATTCGATTGGCACGTACAATAACTCTACCTGTAAAACAGGTCACTCGCAGTACCTCCTCGAACTCTAGCCTTTCGTCAAGCTATCGAACATGTCCTCGAACACCACCTTGTCGTTTCCCCGTCGTCCCTTCCCCGACATTGCCACCTCAGAGCTCTTCATGCACTTCAGGTGCAACAATAACCCTTTATCAGAGTTTGAAGCCCAAGTCTTCAAAGACCAGACTCTCTCTGCTGCTCTGGGAAATCTTTCCGCTAGAATCGCACATCGAGGACCTTGAATCACAATTGGCAGCTGCAGTGGCCGAACGAGGGCGCTGTCAGCAAACCGTCGACGAATGCCATGGCGTTCTCTCTTCCTTGAGAGGCTTCCTCCGGAGATTCTTACAGAAATCTTCCGGTGGTCCTGTATAATGTCCAATAACGTCGTTGACATCGCCCAGGGTCCGTGGCTCATCAGTCATGTCTGCAGCGTCTGGAGACGCATCGTTCTCTCCACTCCGAGTCTTTGGATCTACATATCCCTTTGCAATTCGTTTCTACTACACAACAGAAGAACATACCCCTCAGATTCTTGCGCCTTCTGCGAGCGGCGCTCTCGCGTAGCAAGGATCTCCTCCTTAGAGTCAACTTCAGGAAAGATACCGACCTCGAGTGGTGGAGCTCATGCA
>JADNRX010000845.1:0-20439 GCA_015501595.1 Hymenopellis radicata
CCACTCTGCAGTATAGAAACACCCCTGCTCCGTCAACGAGCAGGCTTTAAGCATGGGCTAGGGTTGGAATGGGAGTGCTGTATCGTCTGCTGGCGACGTAGCACTGTTGGGTGAGTTTTTTCTTGTACTTATTTTATTCGCATTTCTTTTTCTATCTTCGACGTTGAAACGTTGACGGCGCCCGTCAGCGTCGCTCTTTTCTACTACTTATCCCCTTTCCAGGCCTCGTCGCGATGTCGCAATGCACTGTGCACATATGTCAGCGCTGACAACGTTTTCCTAGGCTCATCTTCCAACCCATCTTGTCACCCATATTGACTGCCGACGCGCCTTCCCCGTCGACTCAACCAGGGGATGCATATGATGGCTGCCCCACATCAGTAAAACATCGGGGTCTTCCCTAGCTTCCCTGGCATCCCTCGCGGGATGCCAGGGATGCCAGGGATGATGAATATGTCAGAGACGCGTGGTCCCTGATGGGTAGGGTACCTTTCCCGAGAGGGACACCCTCCATCACTGAGAGATTGACGTGTCTCTGGGTCATCGCGGCAGAGACGGTACTCGATCCCTCCATAATCCCTGGTTCCTTCCCTGGCTAATCCCTCAGATGGGTTTGGTAGTACTGAATCTGATATTCGCGCCACGATGGTTAGACCTGGGCACGAGTGCCCACCCGGGTGCACTCGCACTCGCTGGGCGGGTCACTCGCAGCTCCAAGCCGGACACCCGCACTCGACTGCCACCCAGGTGCGGCACTCGAGTGCGGCACCCATTCGCGGGTGTTTCGCACACCCGGGTGTGCTGCCACTCGTGTATGGTGGCGGGTGTACCCGTGTACACCCACCCCCCTTCAGCATCCCACATCACCACTCGCTGTCATTCATGCACCGTCCACATCCCCCAGCAATTGCGAGGGGAGCGGAGGCGATGCATGATGCTATGGACACGAGGGGTATGGGGGAGGTTGGGGTGACGGGAGGGACAGAGGGAGGAGGATTGGGTATTTGGCACGTTGTTGGGGGGGGGCTTACTCGTATAAGAAGACAATCTATAAATTATTGTAAGCATGCGAGACAGCTGAAAATACATACCAATCCATCACGTCGCCAGCAGACGACGTGGCGGCCCACAATCCACCGCCCCCGCTCTTCAAGCGCGCTGTTGAGCGCGGCGGGTGGCGTCACGACTCGACATCCTTGTGGTGTTTATTTGCTGCCCGTTTGCGGGGCTTACGCGTCCTGCAGCTGCTGCTGCTATCGTTTCCGTGGAGACGACTTAAAGTCGTCTCCTGGTCCATCGATGGTGACACAAAGTCGAGCACGGGTACTGTGGTCGCCGACTCAAAGTCGAGCGACGCTGCCGTTATCGCCGACTTATAGTCGAGCGACGGGAGAGTCGTAGTGGTGGTAAAAGTAGAGAGAGACGCACCGATCACACGCTTACGCGTACACTCGGATGTCGGCCCGGTACGCCGAATCGCATCAAAGATATCTTTTTGGGTAGTTTTTAAGCTCAAAAAAATACAGAAAAATATGCGAAAAATACAGAAAAAATGCGGGTGTTAGGCGGGTGTCTGAGCACGGGTACTCGCGGCCCAAAGCCGGACACCCGCACTCGGGTACCCACCCGTGCAAGCACCCTACCCGGCACCGGCATACACTCGACACCCGGGTGTGAGTGCCGAGTGCACCCGGGTGCACACTTAAACACCTGACACTCGTGCCCAGGTCTAACGATGGTTTGTATGCTTTCAATCAAATGAATTTCCGCGTGTACTACTGAAGAGTGATATAGCTATTAATCGAAGGAGATAACAAAATCGGGCTCAGACTCGACAACATCGGCCATATGGTCAACACTAATGCTTACAGTGGCTGCCTTGTCCTTTCCCTTGCGAGCCCTCCTTTTCACAGCATTGCAGAACCCGGAACACAACACTGGTCGTCCATAGCGAAGATTGGTCTGTATGCGGAGGTAAGCAAGACGAACGGGAGAAAGGCAGCGTAAACAACGCACCACGCAGGCCGTCAATGACCTGGGAGCCGGAGAGAGTCATCACCCTAACGACGCCACGTCCTGTGCGCATACTGCCCGACTAAAAGTCCTATCGTTAGTGACAGCGTAGAAAGGAAGAGCGAGCACGATGACTTACCAGATGGTAGAGAACGTGATACGACGGCGATGACAGACGCGGGAGTAAGCGGGTGGAAACAAGATGATGACGGTGGGAGGATAGGAAGGAAGTACGCACATGCTAAAAGTTGGTCCCCAACAGACGGCGCCATGCCTCCATCGTTCGCACTTGGCGAGTCGCAGATGAGATACATCCCATCTCCACCTGGCAAGGCCCGTCCTGGGATTGCTGTGAATAATGGCACTGTCTTGATGCTAACCGTTGACGGAAACGCGGCCTGCTACAGGAATTATGCGCCCTTAGTCAAAAGTCTGACAACCACAATAAATGGGAGAAAACGAATGTCCTTCTCACCCGGATGATCAGCAGTGGGCTCATCCGAAGCTTCCTGACACCTAATAGGCACCGGCGCATGACGGCGTCCATGGCGTCTCGCGAAAATGCTGCCTGCTGCAGGGCTTGTGCATCTTTGGGCCAACGAAAACCGTAAACGGACCACGGCAGGAGCTAAGGGAATCGAAAAAGACACTGATGACTCACAACGGTTGTATAACAAAAAGACAGGGACCGCGACATGCGTGGTACTTAGTGGAAGGAATCAGAGAGCGACGACGCCAAATTAGAGCATGCCACGAGTTTCGGCCAGCGCAGGTAACTTGCAGGTAACCTGCGACTCGCGACTCGCGACCCGGGTTCGCGCAAGTCGCAGGTTTGAGGTTGGAGGATTCTGCAAGTACTTGCGCAGGTTCCGGTAGTCAGTTAAGATATAATATTATGCATATAAACTGTGTTATACATATGAATATGATCCAACAGAGTTGCAATAGGCTGTAGAGATGATGTTTGCACTAGTTTAACCTCAGTTGAAGGGGATATGAGTGAGTTATAGCTCAAAACTCGTCAAAAACTCGCAAACTCGCGAGTTTTAGACCTGCGACTCGCGAGTTTGAGACAAGTCGCAA
Source organism: Hymenopellis radicata (assembly GCA_015501595.1). NCBI lineage: Eukaryota > Fungi > Basidiomycota > Agaricomycetes > Agaricales > Physalacriaceae > Hymenopellis > Hymenopellis radicata. The sequence goes on from JADNRX010000845.1 coordinate 3,097, forward strand.
GTCCGGACTTCAGATATGCAAACTTGCGCAAACTCGACCCGCCAGACCCGGGTTTAGACTCGTGGCATGCTCTACGCCAAATAGCACTTGATCGCTGTTCGGCTTTGCCGGGCCTGCCCACGTTAGTGGGGCTTATGCGTCGCTGACGATGCCACATCGCTATCGCAGTCGCCGATCGCCGCCGTTGCCATGATGTAGATAAATAGAAGGAAAAAATAAAACAAAAATTCACGTACAGTATCTAGTGCGCAGCCTCGCCACCAGACGAGTCAGTTCCACATACTCCCGCCCTTGAGGGGTGCGGCAGAGCATTGCCCTCGACGTCAACCTGACACGTCGTGTTGGAACGATCAATGATTTGCTGCCCGTCGTCTCTGGGGCTTACGCGGCTATTTATTCCAGAGTCGGCTCATCTTCTGCGGGTTGAAGTCCATTCAAATGAATGCTGCCAGTCGTCTGGGCTTACGCAGCGAGTCGTCCAGGTCCAGACGCCGATAGAGGAAGATGGGTAATGTTGGAGGGTTGGAGAGCGGCGGAGTTCTAATTATTTTTCCTGCCATGATGTACAGCCCAACATCACATGTGCGTGTACCTGAAGGACTTTGGGATATATTTTGACAAGTCGACTCGTCTACCAGCCGCGTTTTGCATGAGTTGGTGCGCGTCTGCGCTCATTACGGAGGTGAGGGCTCAATAACTAAGACTCAGGTGAACAGATTGTGAGTATTCCTCACAATAGTCCTATCTGGCAGAAACATAAATGCTAGTATATGGTCTGCATATTTTCCAGAGACCTCGCTGCATCCAGAGAGCACTGGGGAAACACATTCCAGGGAAGGGACTTACCAGAGATCTGATCCCAGGGCAGGGGATGCCAGGGATGTCGGGGCCGGGGATAAAGTTGCCGGGATGACCCCGACGTTTTACTGATGCAGGTGCTTCTTTCAAATGTGGTCATCAACGATGCACCCACATCCCACCCACGTCCGGTGTCCTATACACAAAGAAGATGATGAGCCCGCTACCCATAGTGATGGTGATGATCTTAAGGGGTCCGGATCCGCGCTGCCGTCTCTGATGATGAGGACCAGCTTGAGGACGATGCATAGTGGCACATTATTCAGTACAATACACTGTTCTCTCTTAGTCTATGTACCTCTGACTTACTATAATTTTATCTGATTTTATTTGCTATTTATTTCGTGGTTCTATGAGTGAGAGTGAGCGGTGAGGCGGGATGACGGTCGGGTACCCGATTTGGCAGTCGCGTGAGTCGGGCGTGTCATCCGAGTGATGACGAGCCCGTGGAAAAGGTTGCTTCCCGATTGGGAATGAGGGCATAGACGTCAGCTGCGCGCACCGCCTCTTACCCGCCAGAAGTCTTCAAAATAAATTTATTACAAGTAGCAGTCGTAGTATTTAAAGGCTGACTAGAGCTTGACCGCGCTTTACGGTCAAGTCGACCTAATTAGGTGTCACACTCGGGTCAGAGTATGATACCTAATTAGGCAGGATCAACGGGACTATCAGGTGTCATTTACACCTCGAATTTGGACTGCAACTAGAGTTGACGACTAGAAAGAGAAAGAACGCCAACTGAAAAGTGGTTTTCGTGTCGAGTTTGACGCCTCCTGAATTTGTCAAAGCTGGTCCAGACTGAAGGGAGCTCCAAGGAATCTCGACAGGTTTCTCGCCCGGTCTGGGCACTTCAATAGTAGGACCAGGGCGGAGGACCTGCATTCCCTCCATATCTTCCTGTGGGTGTATAGTCTAGCGGCTTGCACCGTGATATACTTTATGGTTTCTTCGAGAACTAAATTTTTGACCTCTGCAAGCCACAGGTTCGAGCCCCTCCGTCACGGCGCCAAGGATGCATTTCCTAGAGCCCTGTCGATCATTGACCAAATATGGTCGGCCACACCATGAATGGTCCCAGAGTTCGCAGGGTCGACGGCAATGGCGAGAGGCCATTTCTCATTATGCATAGTGTGTGCTGCGAGTATATAAGGAGCGGGCCCATATGTCTAACCCATAGTGTGCCTCCCTCGATCCAATTCCACCATATCCTCACAAAGTCATGTCTATCAAACTATGGACGCGTAGCTCCCTTCACCCCTACGCCCGTCCTCCTCGCATGCTCGAACGCGAACGCGACCTTTCTCGGGGCCCGGTGCGTAACCATAGAATAAAATTTTACACCATTTGCTGACTTTGCGCGCGTAGAACGAAGAAAAGCATGCCCCGCTTCTTTCGTGCATTTCTCTCCCGGGAAGCGCGCAACAACTGCCTGCCTCCAGCTTGTCCGAAGAGGACGATGAGATCATCCTCTACCCCCGCGCTAAACGAGCCAAGACTGGCACCCGCGAAATGCATTCGCCCGCATCCTCTCCCCCACCCCGTTGTCTCGACGAAAACATCCGCCCACTCTTCACCGAGTACAACAAGGATAACGCACCTCGTCCCACAGAGGACGAGCACGACCCGGGCTTCGTCATCTGGGCAGACGGCGGCATGAACATTCCGCCACCCGAGGAGCGCTCTGAGCGCAAGCCATTCGCCGTGCTATACCAGGACGAGTCGCAGGAGCTATTCGAGATCGATGAGCCACTGAGCGTCCTCCCCTCGTCGTCGTTGTTGCTCTGGGATGCGACGCCGGCGTCGCAGGCAGGTGAAATATCGCCAATTGTTACGCCACGGTTGATGGGCTTCACGTCGGACCAGCAGAGCCTGTTTGATGCTCTGACCCAGTGGTAGTCTCCGTTGCGATATATATTGAAAGAAGCTGTTGCGTAATGTAAATATCGTCCAAGCTCGTGTATACTTATTAGTCCTGTGCGGAAAGTGTAGTGGTTCCTGAAATTTAGAGGCAGGAATGGAGATGCCTTTTCGATGACAGTCGGTCCTTTAACTTTGACAAGGAAATTGAATGAGACAGAACAAAGAAAACAACCGGATCAAGACTGGGAATTAGGAGTCCACGTATTATGTGACTGCTATCGGAAGGCCGCCCCAGACAGTACGCCCTAGAAAGCAGGGTGAGAGCGAGAACTCGCGTTGTCAACGAAGATAACCTTACGCTTCTTATTCCTGATGTCCAGGAGGTTTCTATTACGCGTCGACAGCATTGCGCTCTTCGCAGAGTTAAACAGGGATTCCCTGACCGTCGACGAACACAGACATTCAGTTTGGTCGCAATCCTCGTATCCCTCGTGGATGCGAATGGTCACGCGGTGAAGATGCGGCACTTCCGCGATGAGCTGGTCCAGCTTGGTCCACTCAGGTGTCGAGTCTCCCACTATGATGATTTCCAGGTCAAGTGTCTCGAGAGATTCAGGGAATCTCGAGATTGGCACGAAAACGGGGTCTCCGGGACAATCAGATATGAAATGCAAGTGCTTTAAGGACGTGAACGTGCTGAAATCGAACAGTTCTACGATTTCCTCTGGGACTCAAATCGTCAGTTCATCTATGAAAGAGTATAGGAAGGAACTCACGGAGCGACACGTCAATGGTCAGACTTTGTAACTTTGGTGCTACGATGTCCATGATCGCGTCTGCGATAGCGCGCTCAGTTGCCCAGATGCTCCAAATTCGGAAGATTGAACGGAAGGTCGACTCTGTCTTGTACTAGTAAACTGTGCACCGCCTGGTAGACATCATCACCGGTTAGTACTAACGATACTAGATTGGGGAGAGAAAGACTGTATTTCTGAGTCTCCGATGGGTCTGTAAACACCCCGTGTCCACTGCAGATTATGGAGAGTTTCCGTAAAGAGACCCACTTGGAAAGCGTAGCGCCGGTGATTTGTAAACCATCGACACCATCTAATGTGAATTCTGTCAACTGGTGCGCATGTTGCAGGAATTTTTCCATCATGGAGGATAGAGCAGGTACCCTGTTGGCGTGCAGTCGACCGTGTGTTCCACCAGAAACGGTGAGGCGGTCTAGTCGGTGAAGAGACTTGAGAATCGTAAAAAGTATTTCAAATTCCTCTCAACCTCGGGACGTTCATCACCCGAGGGTCGCCCAATGTAAATATCGAGGGACGTGTAGAAGCTGGTTAGGCGTGGTGACACCTGAAGGAGTTCGTGGAATTTGTGAATTGTGCGGCCAGCTAGAGATCGTAGTTCCCCCGTTGCAGAGTTGATACTCAAGGGGAGGCATAGCTTGACGTTGGACAAGTGTCTCTGAGATGAGAGATATAGAGCGCTGCAGGCAAGTCTTGATGCTCGGAAGGAAGGCGTATCATCAATAAAGTCGACAATGTGATCGACGATTTCTTGTGGGATGGGCAGGTCACTGAGTTATGATGAGTCTGTAGCAGGTAACGGATAGAATATCATACCTACCGCGATCCATTTGAGGAGAGGTGGTGGCGGGAAAGAGACGTAGCCCGACGTAACGCTCAGTCATTGCTTTTAGTCAGCTCACCTGATCGTGATTCCAACTTCCTCTGTCTTCCTGGTTCCACGACGGTTACGCCACTTGGATGCTTATTCTTCCATGGAATCTAAGCCGACCATTCCGAACAGCCAGATGCTTCTTGCCCTCGACGAGCTTCCAACACCACTGGGTCGGCCAAAAATCCTTGCAGCCCTAGTTAAAGACGAACAACAATTGGGCTCTGTCCGACACTCGTCCGAAGAAACTCATCGAGCTCAGGAACGAGGCGAATGCGAAAAAGCCTCCAAAGAAGTCGCTTCGAGTTCGTTCGGATCCCATTAAGGCCCTTACGGATTTCAATGTGTATCCTACGACATGCTATTCAATTGTATCCTTACGATTTCATGTATTCTACCCGCGGAGGTCATGCAGGTGTACAAGGAACATGCCGAGTTGCGCTGCCTAGACCCGTTAGAATGGCTAATGTCCGAGCATAAGTATACGAGCCCTTCCACCTCCGTCACTTCCTGACGATCCGTTGGCCGCTCAACTGCGGTATCACAAGGAGGGTACACCTATCTTCGTTTTGTATGGTCGCGGCCAGTTCTACTATGGTGTTACCATGACCTCCTCGGTCGGGCTTATGTTGCAGGTGAATAATCATCCATTCGTCGCGAGGTATGCCTTCCCTTAGCATCCACGGAGTTGCCGGTGATCGATATCGACGTTGGTGGGTCCAAGTTTGTTTGACTAGATTAATGACATACGTCCTGACTGCTATCTTCAGCTCGTCACCCACAGCATCTCAACCATATCAGTGGGGCTACGAGACGCATGGAGAATACGACTACCAGTAGGTAGACTCGGAGAGACCGAGACAAAGCAGCGTAGCTCCTTTTCGCTAGAACTGCCGTCGGGCTGACAGCCTGTCTCAATTGAGAGTATAAAATCCTCCTTGCTAGCCATGAATCCTTCCAATATTCAACTATCATCATCATGTCTTCTCAAATCAGCAAGCAACTCTGCCTCATCCACCTACACCTTGCTCACGCTTGGTGTCATGCAAAGCTTCTTTGGCGTTATAACGGTATGTGTTCTTGCTATTGTTACGTTCACGCGCTTAACATACTATCATGTAGAGCCTTTTCGTTATGCTTGCCTGCAAGCTCTATCCGTCTCTTTCTCTTCGTGCACCGGAGTATCGGCGCATAGCCCAAGCCGCCACTGTTAGTCGAGCCCGTTCGCGGTGCTCGTCTATATCCTCAGTGGCCACGGAGACATCGGATATCTCAATCGACTCGGTCTCAACTCTGGTTGAGCCCGAAGCCACTAAACCTAAATCCAAACGCACAATCTCAGCCACCTCTATTTTCCGAACGCGCGTATCCTCATTACCACTTCAGCTTCCCTTGGCGAACCATTTGTCAAGTTGGTGCAGACGACCAAGAAGGAGATACGCCCCTTGGCCCGCAGGATGTCGGACGCCGTTTCCTCTCCATTTACCACATCGACCATGTTGCCCTTCTCACCAGCGTCTGACTCGTACTTCCCTCGGGTCACTACCATGCCAATGAAGACGGTATTAAGGAAGGCGAGACGGGGCTCGGCGGACATGACCCCTTTTGTTGCAGAGGACTTTGTTCCGGAGTCCTTGCCGCTCGTTAGGAAGTCGTGTTCTCTTGTCCCGGAGGAGTGCGTCATTGTGGAAGAGACGAGTGTAGAGGAATTGGTGTTGAAGAAGATGGTCTTCAGACCTGCGAAGACGGGCAAAAAGATAGTGCGCAAATGTCGAAAGGTGTTGTCGTGACCGTTAAACGTCCACTTCATATATCCTGTTCTACATGCAATCATACCCATGTTTTAGTTCAATGCTAGGCACTTGAGCAACACAATGGCATTGTATGAAGTATAATGCATTCCCTCAGACTGTGACCATTCTATATGAACATTTGCCTTTATGGTTAAACCCATATCACCCACAAGATGATATCATCCAAATTTGCGGATGTTCTGAGCGGCTCGCCACAAAGTCATGTTCTAATCTAAAACAAAAATTTCCTTGAGGCCGCTGACAACCATCACCCAATATTGACACGCCAGTCAACTTGTAGCTGGCCTGCGTCTCAATTATCTGTCGCCCAGAAGTGAAAACGGCCTTGATTGTTGGGACATGTTGTTCGGATAGCCTGCCATTGCGCTTTACGCTGAATGCATCCAAGAAACATTCCCACCCCGCGCACGCCGTCAACTGTCAATCATAAGTATTAGTAATCTAGATGAAATATCAGATAAAAACCACATGAAAAGACGCTATGCGAAACTTGCCAGTAATCCTCAGACGTGATACTCTCAATGACGATAGAAAGTTCGCCAGTGAGCGTAATGAACGAATCAGATACCCTAGACGCCAAGGAGTAAGCAGCATGGCTCTCGGGCGTTACACTATAAACTTCCTCCCAAGTCCGAGCTCGAGAGCGTACTGTAAACGACACACGTCGCATGCGAGGGAACTCGGGTCTCATGAGAGCATCGGCAAAGTCCTCCCACGCCACAAGTTCGTGGCCAGACATGGCATCACGAGACGCGCGAATCGCGATATCAAGGCAAGACGGATACGCCGGGGAGGTGGAAAGGGACCTGACATAGAACAAACACGTATTCACGGGCGAAGGTGAATATAAAAGAGTATTATCGTTGAAAAGACCTGATTGTATCCACAGCGTCACCGTCGTGAGACGATGGAGAGGGAGAACAGGCCTATAGTGTCTGTTAGCCAGAAGCGGCGCCTCTTATATGGGCTCACATGTCTACATGATCCAAGGAAAGATCTGGGGCTTCCATGAGATCCAACGTCAAGTGAACCAAGGAGCGCGCCGCTTCAATCAACCGCGCAACATCGCGGAGGAAATCACCGGTCGGTGCCAATTCCTCTGATGCTGCTAGGTGCATGGAATGAAGTCGATCAACTTGAAGAGGAAATGGCCGGTTGACAAGGCCTTCCAGCTCCGCCGCGCGGGCAGAAGCTAGATGCAAGTGGCGAAGGGAACAGAGATGATGACTTGAATCGTCTACGTCGTCGGGAGAGTCATCCGAGCACTCTTCAAAAAGCGTGGTGCTGCCGATATCATCATGTTGCAAGTCTTCGTCGTCGTCCGTCGATATACTAGAAATCTTAGAAGTCGTGTACAAAGTCTTCAAATCCGGAAACAACAAGAGAAGTTTGGTGATGTGTCTCCGATTGCCTGCGAAGACACCAATGAACCTGACGGTCTCGATGCGATGTCCGCGACATAGGCGAGCATAAAACGAGATTTCCTCGGTGTACAGCATATCGAAAGCGAAAAATGTGCTGGCCAATGAAAAGGAATTGAGGCTCGTGAAAGAGTCGAAAAGAACTTGAAGGGGGAGTAACTGACAGTGATTATGCGAGAGCCAGACTTCGGGATCCTTCTGGAATGACTCTGAATCCACATACACGCCAGATGTATTAGCGAGGGTCGCACCGTCAACACATGCAATCACGACAGATTCGACGAATGATGAAAGCCATGGAGAGGATTGTATGACGGCGTGAAGCCTGTCGGGCGTGTTCCTGCCAGTCGTGTGACCTTCAGCAGGCGGACAGAGGATTATTTGGCGGAAAATGTTTTTCTGTGACCTCGGAAGAAAGGATTTCGAAACAAGAGCACAAGCGCGCAGAGAAGGCGTGTTTGAGCTGCGAATGTACTCCAGCTGCCTCGGAGGAGCGACTTGATCGATTATAGCATCGATGATTTCCTGTGGTAGGGCGGCTACGTGCCTAGAGGATTTGGTGGTTATTTTGTGTAAAAATTCAACTTTTAACTTAGGCCAAATGGGGCCCAGTTCAGCGAACTTTCAAGAGTTAGAATCCCGGTTGCCAAGTTGGAGTCTAACTTTTCAAAGTTGAACATCAACTAACTTGAACTTTCAAAGTTGGCAGTCTACTCCCAAAAGTTCACTGGAACCCCAGAAGTTGACATCAAGTTGAGGAAAGTTCGATGGCTGCCTCAAAGGAGGTCCGCCGCCCCGCCGTCGGGCGGGAGTTCTAGACCCGTCACATGACTGATCGTCATATGTGGCGTGCCCGACCATGGCCCGAGTGCGTCCCGAACAAGCTCCAAAGACTGACAGCTGTCGTTCGCACACAATGGGACAATGCACTTTATTATTCTCATTCTCACAATGCAGTTTATTTGCACAGTGAATAAGTATTTGGGTGCTGCAAGCGCCTGGAGTTCGGGTTAGCACCATCTGGAAATCAGTGTAGCCTTACTTCACAAGTCTGATGGAATCAAACTTACAGAAGCCTGGAAAGGACTCAGAAGGATACTCTAGCTCAGAATAGACATCAACACCGAGCACCAGAGGATTGGACTTAGAACATTGCCAACCAGTATAAGTAGCTGTAGAAAACACCGCCGGCGTTCTAATTCAGATGCTTTGTGCACGCTGTTTGGCTCCCATATCTTAGAATCATATAAATATCAACAACTTGCTGGGCCTTGGGTCGTATCTCATCCTATAAACACCTCCAGCCAGCTGCCTATCCCTCTCTACGAGAAAATCATGCCTTTCGACCCCAAGACTCTCGGAAAGTGCAACAAAACGGACTGTGCATGTGGTATTGCGTTTGTCGATGGCAAGGATGAGGCGGACTACAAGCCCATTGATAACTGTGGCGTATGTGGTGACCCTATCGGCATGCATGTGCAGGTACGATTTTTGATTGATTATTCTCTTTCATCACTTACATAAGCAACCTCAAGTTTTCCGCTCCTGCCACCACCACCACCACTGCCGGTAATGCCGAGGCTGTAAAGGTATGTCTTTGTATGCCTCTTAAACTCGAGATATTGACCAGAGTTAAACTAGCCCAAGACTCAGACTAATAAAGTCGATCCCACTACCTTTGGAGGAGCCACGGCGGAAACTCTCTTTGGTGTACGCGAGAAGCCCAAGAACGACTCAGACACTCCCTCCTTTCACAGCTCTGGCAGCTGGAAGAAGACCGATGCTCCGTTTCGGGACTTTTCAAAGACGCGCGAAGAAAACCGAAACAAGGCCGCGGCGGCGCAAGGTATCAGCGTTCCAAAATTTGATCCCTCAGAAAAAGTAAGCAGCTCAACGGTCTCTGATTCTGTATGTCTTACAAATATCTCTTTCCAGATTACAGTCGACAAACTTGCCAACCGAACAGGACGCCCACCTGTATCCCGGAAGTCGAAGAAGGTTGACCCTGCTGCAAAGCCGAAGGCAGCTCCCCCCAAAAAGCCCGCCACAGTCATTTTGATACCGGAAACCAAGGCGGCCCACCAAGAGGAAATACGCCGACCTTCACGCGCCAGGTAGTATGACTTTTGTCCTCTTTCACACCTTTCTTACACAGCTCTCTGTCTAGATACGAGGCTCTTGGTCGACCGGAGAACAAGTATGTTCGATCTATAGAGGTTACAGAAGACTCGACTGGGCGCGATATGGCCGGCATCATCTTCAGCACCTTCGAGAATGTCCTTCCGACCTCCTCCACCTCGCCTCCAGAACTCTTTCATATGATGGACGTTGTTGGCAACGGTCGTGGTGCACCCTCTATTCTCATCCCTAACGAATGGGTTCAACAAGGTGCAGGATCATATGCGGACATCAAGGGGTACGTACTATACTGCAACTGTCTCCATTTTAGACTGTCAGAGCTCATATCGTCCTATAGTGTCAATTCTAAATACCACCCATCCGGAATGAAACCCGAAGAAGTCGTATTCCCGATTTATATCTGTCTGGCCAAGCAGCACGACGATCTTCCTTTCGTCGAGCCGACAATCGTCAAAGGACCAAAATCCGCCAAGGTGCGTCACTGACTAATTTGAATTTTCATGCAGGACACTTACAGAAAGGGTTGTATAGCGCACGCGTTCCTCGATTGATGAAGACGAGAAGGAGGCCAAGCGTCAAAAGCCCGACTCCAAGGTGGACGAACAAGCGATGGATGATACAGACGATCCGATACCTGTACCACCAATGCCTACCATCGATCATAAGGTCTTGAAGTCCTCACCGCAAGTTGCTTCCATCTCTCATCCCTTCTCTGTTAGGTCCTTGAATTCCCGAAGTCTCTACAGCAGGCTCAGCGATATGTTTTGAACACTTGTTTCCCTGCAGACAAACCCCGAGGATTCGCAAATGGATATGGAGCAAGCGGCCGATGGGTAAGCCTCTCATTCATCGACGAGGTACTGATATCTAATTTCATTCTTACCCATATGCAGACCACACTCGCTCTTGCTCCCCCATACGACGCATTTCCCATTCAGACCGGTCGTGCTCAGAATCTTCTTGAGCTTCTGAAGCTGTCCGACATGACTGCCAGCCTGGCTTGCAAGATGCTTTGCAATGACTTCTCCCATATCCTGGCCTTTGCTCCCTTCACTGAGCTTCACGCGTGGCTGGAAGGCGCCCCGCTTGGGCATGACCTCAAACCAGAAGACAGTCCTCTATTCATGGACAAGTTCCGGTTGGGGCCAATGGGTATGTCACTGGTTGTTGAGGCGTTGCTCTTGATGTTCGGGGTGATCAAGAGGATTTCTGAAATGCCCGGTTTGTCGGATTCCAAGTTCCAGGACCTACGCGATCGCCACACTGAGCTCTCGGACTTTGCCCAGGTCATGGTAAACCTGATGGATTTTTTCTTCGAGAATGTGGAGCGCCGATTTTGGTATCCGAAAACGGGTTTTCGTCAGCTAGAGGCGGTGGTTGCAATCAACACCTCGCTCTTGAAGGATCTTGTAAGTCTCTTCAGTCATTAATTGCTGCTCCGGTGATGATTTGTTTTCCTCAGCCCACTGCTGGAGCATTATCTCCCATTGATACCGGCCTTACTCGATTGCGCAAACTCCTTGCAGACGATACAAGCACGGTCGTTGTCATCCGTGCCCATCTCGAGAGTTTCCTCGGCAGCGCGGAGGATCCTTCAAGAATGACCATCGACATCGTCTCCCTCGGGAAGTATGGTCTTGACAAGCTGCTGGACATTCTCCGCTGTTACGTTGAAGATCGTCCCATCCACAAGCACTATGAAGCGTGCATGGCATTGTTGGGGAAGCTTGCTGGCGCTGTTGCATGGAAGGTCTTCCATTACCTCTCCGTAAGTCGAATGCGCGTAGACTGCGGTCCTTCTGCTGAATCAAAATGCTCTTCTCTAGCATCCCCAGCATTACAACCATCCTCCGTCTGCTACAGCTCGTGGAAGAAAGGTAAGTTCTTATTTCTGTTCCAGAGCAGCTGCTGATTTCTTCGCAGATGAAAAGGAATCCGGCGTTCGTATACTCCAAAAAATATCGTTTTGAGTACTAACAACTTTACAGCACCGGAACTTTTCATCCGGAGGAACTGGGGCTAGATTTCGACGACGGTATGTACTCATGCATGCGCTATACCAGGTCTTTATTCATTCCGCGTCCAGAGCTCCCTCCCATGCCGGACTCTCCTGACTCCGAGTGGTACTTGATGCTTATCATTCCCAGTACGGTCTCCTCTCAATACGAGTCGCCTCCCCACTAATGACACTGTAGACCTTTCCAGCCAGAGATCGACAGCGTGGAAGGATTCCACAGCGTCAAGTCCCGAACCGTCTAAACCATCTCAGAACGTAGCGTCGAGCGTCGACCCAAGACTTTTGAATGCGCGCGAATTGGCAGGAGCCACGATGTCCAAGGATAGCCTCCTTCGTCGCCTTCGAGTGGAATTCCCCCATCCAGATATGGCAACGCGTCAGCGATTCGAAACCGCAATTCTGGACCCAGAAGACAAAAAGCAATACTTTGCTGCTCAACGGGTTTGTACCCTTCACCTCTCTACACCTTCCACCATTGACTTTCTCGCAGGCATACCACCCCGACAAGAACCGTTCGTCGGGTAGCATTTGGGTTGAGATCTGCACCCAGCTGAACTGTGCCATCAACAAGGCCTTCGGAAAGTAGTCAACATATTAGTGTATCTCATACAAATATGTATTTCTTGTGCGTCGAATTGTATCCCATTTCTTGTGTATCACACTAGCATGAATTGTCGGAATGAAGAAAAATCGGCCTCAGACAGGAGAGCTCACCATCTGTGGTCACAGAGTAACCGGTACGTTGGGTCCGTCGCCATGAAACGCGCTTTCTGACATCGAGGTCGTGGGGAGGATGGCGTGCTCCAGGTGCCGGTCGATGTCAAAGGATGCTGAGCGACGTCTCAGGGTCCTGGTCGCCGTGTCGAAGGAGAGAGAGGTCGCACAGAGCGGGACTTAGCTCGTATGTCTTGCCGCGATGGAGAATGTAGAGCGTCAGGTTGGCGTCAGGTCGTATCTAAAAGAGACATAAATACGGGCAGGGGAAGGGACAGAGTAACTCACAATTACCCGTTAAATGAGGCGCAACGAACTGCTCCGAGTTACACGACGGCGACAGCACAGACAGGTGCAAGAAATAATTGCCCCGCGACGGCAGTGAACTGCTTTGGTACTAGCGTGTGCGTTCCCTTGAGACCGCCCGGGTAAGTCAGCCTAGCGCTGGCAACGTCTGCTGTCAGTGCTTACAGGCGGTCTGAGGGAGTAAACAAAACGGGCTCGCCTCTTTATACTAACACGGTCGCGTTCAACGCGTGACCATATGCATGTAGTAAACAAAGGAGAGGAGTCGGTATGTTTTCCATTGTTGTCTTACACCAGACTTACCCTTTTGGGTGCGATCTCCGCACTTCGCCTCTCGCTCTCATGTCTGAACACGTTTACTTTCAATTCGCCGTTGAATTCTACGACGACAATGGGCTCAACAACAACGACATGTTCAACGGCGCCGACGGGTTCAACGACGACAACAGGCTCAACGACTGTACCCACCAAACACGTCGCGAGTTCTATCACGCATCCGTTGCATGTGTGGGCATCTGTACGGCAGCGAGGAAATGCCTAGGATGGTGTTGTTGTGCGTATCCTTCCTTGATCTTCAAGGTCCACTAGCTCACTATCTTTCTCTTCGACACTCAAGTTGCTTGAAGTCGGTGGCTCAGCGTTGACGACATCGGTACAACCATTCGGCCATCGCTCTCGGATTATCTCTGTCTCGTCGACGACAATGTGCCGCGGGAGGGAACAAACGGTCGTCCTATACGCCGAGTATTGGTGCCGGCAACCACAAGGTATGTCGTTTTCCGCTTTTGAACTTGCACACTGACAAACTGCAGTGACATCTCGATGCACTCACCTCTGTCAGCGCCTTTTCCTGCGGTATTCAACACCCTGGTGTCTATCCGTTGGCTTCGTCGACGAGTAGCTCGCGTACGTTCTCCTGTTCCGCCTTCTATACCATTTGTGACCTTTTCCATAGCTAAGTACCCTGTATGTACTATTGCTACTATCGACTCGAGTCCCGGACGACATACTCGGGCGACCTTGCCCTCTAGTCTCCTATCCACACCACTCATCCTGAGACTAGCACGGACGAGCATGGACAAATGGTAAGTAGACGTCCCTCATTCATTGTTTAGGCTTCTACTGATGTCTATGACAGTTGGGAATACGGATGCCTTGCTTTCACCCGCGACGTTTGGGATGTTGTCCTCGCGCGACGCGTCCTTGTCCCGTTTGGCTTCGCACCGGTGGGAAACGATGCCGCTTTGGATGCGGAAGACAGTTGGCATATGTTCATTAGCACAATCTCTGTTCGCAGCCTCTTCATTCCCTCTCATCTAATTTGTTACCTGTCATGTTTCACTTGTACTTGTATATAACAATAACAAGGTAGGTAGCAGCAGAACAATATTATTGGCTTTCTGATTCTACCAGCTTTGATTCGATGTGTTTCTAATCGGGTCCGTCGGATGGCTTGCTCTTGACCGTCACCTTCCATGGCGGACAGAGACAATGTCCAACGATTTCTCTCGCACTGCCATACTCTCTGCAATGAGGCTCGTTTCGCCATCTCCTCATTCCCAAACGCAGAAGTCGCAACGGTGGAACGGCTCGCACATCAGCTGTACGCGACTCGCACCATTTTACATGGCCTGGACGACCCTTTTCTCACCGAGGTGCAAATCGAAATCATGCTGGATCATCTTGATTCCTTTCTTCGCCAGCTAGATGCCTTTCTAGAGACACCACCCCCACCTACCTCTGATAGTCTTCCTCGCGTCTACACGGGGCGCCCTGGTCGTCCTCGTTACGACATAGACCTAGAGAGGGTTTGTCTGCTTCATGACCTGGGAAGTACGTGGGAGGGCATCGCTGACGCGTTCGGCGTAGAGAGAAGGACTCTCTACAACCATTTGGGCAGAGCAGGTCTCTCGTCGGCACGCAAGCCGTTCACCGAGATTACGGACAACGACCTGGATGAGGAGGTTGCAAAGATCTCCATTCAGCATCCCTTTGTCGGCTCGGCCATCATCCAAGGTCATCTCGAGGTTCTTGGGATTCACCTGCCCCGCACAAGAGTGCAAGATAGCCTGCGACGCGTCGATGCAATGGGAGTCCTTACAAGGTATTTCTCTGTTTTCTAAGCTTAGTGAAGCCACCTAAAAGATTGTAGATGGGCTTGTGTAACGAAAAGACGTGTATACAAAGTACGCGGTTCAAATGCGCTTTGGCATCAGGATGGACACGAGAAGTTGAAGCATTGGGGCTTTTGGGTACATGGCTGCGTGGACGGACACTCACGTCTCATCATCTACATGGAGTGCCGTTCGAACAAGCGCTCCGACACTGTTTTCCAATGCTTCCTGGCTGGGGTGGCGCTGTTCGGCTGGCCTAGTCGCGTCCGCGGAGATTTTGGGCCAGAGAACAACAAGATAGAGAAAGCAATGGTTCGGCATTGGGGGGAAGCTCATCGCGCATATTTTACGGGCCGGTATGACTAATGTTTCTCATACTTCTGACCATTTCTGAGCCCTTTTGCAGGTCGACACACAATGTCAGAATCGAAAGACTTTGGGTCGACATACAAAAGGACGCACTCGAAGCTTTTCGACAGATCTTTCTGTACTTGGAGCAAAAACGGCTTATGGGAGAAGGAAAACGCCCTCCATTGCATCTGTCTCTTTCTGGTTTTCCAGCCGCGCATCCAAGCTGCTCTCAACCGCGCCAAGCATGCATGGAACCATCACAAGATCCGGACGGCGCGGAATCAGACACCGGTTGCGATGTACGCCTCAGCCGACAGAAGTTGATGAATCAGGGTGTCTGGACAGGCGACGTCGGAGACGATGTATCATGTGTCGATGGATTCTACGGGGTGGAGGGTGCAGAGGATGAGGGACTGGCGATGCCGTCTGTTGACCCCAATGACCCGAACTCTGCACTTGCGGAGGATGCCGACATTGAAGCAGCAAGACAGGCACTGGGCGACTTTGATTTTGAGGAGGAGGATGGGAACTGGGAATAGATGTGTATTGCAAGGCTGTTATCCAGTTACATGCTTGTATTTCATAGTCGGTAACTCGGTATAGAGGTACTTTCTGGCTTTACATAAGCAGCGCACACATCCCAAATAAGCAGGTGGCGGCGGCGGCGCGGCGCGTAGTGGTAGAGCTTGTTTCTTTAAGTTTTATCCAACTTCCGCAAGTTCAGGTCAACTTTGGAAAGTTGGAGCCAACTTCGAGAAGTTCAATGGTACTTTTGTCAAGTTCCATCAAACTCCGAAAAGTTCACTCTTACTTTCTCAAAGTTCACTCGTACTTTGCCGAAGTTCGCCAAAAAAAAGTGAGAAGTTCGCAAAAATAATTTTTACACAGTATAACGCCCATAAGAGGATTCTCCTTTCATCAAGCCTGAAAATATAGTTCAGTGAGCTAATAACAGTGCGTAGAACGCGTGACTAACGAAAGGTGGTTGGTGGTAAGAAACAAAGTTGGACGGCAATAACAGGCCGGTGATGGAAGTGCCAAAAAAGGCAAGCACCTTCAACCTCAACATCTCAGATGATTTCCTGTGGTAGGGCGGCGACGCGCCCAGGTGGTTTTCCTTGCATCAAGCCTGAAATATAGTTCAGTGAGCTATAACAGTGCGTAGAACGCGTGACTAACGAAAGGTGGTTGGTGGTAAGAAACAAAGTTGGACGGCAATAACGGGCCGGTGATGAAAGTGCCAAAAAAGGCAAGCACCTTCAACGTCAACGTACTAGTTTATCCTCTACGACTCGGCTCTCCTCGTCAGCACTGTAAAACATTTCCTTATAAGATTGGTACATGTCCAAGCATAGATAAGCGACAGACAATAAATATCATATACACCTGGCAAACTAATCCTCAGCCGGGTTGTTCTCAGCAAAGTACTTACTCATGGCTATCAGCATTGTCGATGGCACTGACCGGGTCACTCTTGGCCAGACTCTTGGCGCCAGACTGTCCCGTAGACATGATCATCCGTTCCACCAACGATAGTGAAGTGCGACGACTCGTGGATAAGAGTACCGCCCTATATAATAAGAGTCAGTTGCTGCAGCAATTCGCAGTAATATAGACAGCCATACCCGCGTCCGTCCCCTCAGTGCTGGTCGACCAGAACACGTTACAAAGCTGAAAATCATCAGCGTACAGCTTGACAAGGACATGGAGGGACGTACTCATCCGGGTAGACATACGCGTAGACATCGCTGTCCGTACATGTACAGTCGTATGTGTAATCAGCATATGGGTGGTCAAGCATGTTGGAATAGTGTTCAGCAACAGTATTATGGCGACTGTCAGTGAACTCTCCAAACCAGGTGACATACCGGTCGGTCGATGCGGTGTTGGAATTGAGATACCTGGCGAGGTTGCTAGAAAGAGGCCATTCGCGATTTCGAGGGATTTCACTGATAAGCAATTCTCTCGGGCGGGTTTACGCTTATGACATACGCGTGGAAGTCGTTTCAACGCAGGCACAGAGCCACAGACATGTAAAGAACGGCATGTTTCGTCAACGAACGAAG